>JAXGGA010018977.1:0-21000 GCA_038373865.1 Uloborus plumipes | reverse complement strand
GCGCTTGGAACTCATCCAATATTGGGCTCTGCCTAGGCAAGGCTTCACTAGATAGCTTTTTATACAGGCTGTTTCATTTGATCATAATCCTTGGGATAAAAACGGTGGTCATTGTCCAGCGACATCTATCGAATTTTATGGTAACTGACATTATAAACAATTCAGATAAATAAAAGACAAAATTAAACGTTAATTTGTTGGCGACAATTTTACAATTTGGCATTCAATTCTATTTTAGTGTATTTTAACGTTATTTAATAACTTGTTTTGTTTGTTGGTTTATTCTGCATTTTAACGGCTTATTTTAATTAGTTAGCGAATTATTTTTCATTTTAATTGATTCTAATTATTAATTAACCATGAAACGACACTGGCATCGCAGAGCGATAAATGGCGAATATATTCGCTAAGCGAGCCAATACTACCAACGGGTTGCCATAGAACTTTTTAAAAATTCAGTCCACAGTTCGCCAAGTTGGTCGTATAAAACGTTTGGTTGTATATCTTTACCTGAAAAGGGAAGGCCTTCGGCATCAATTCACTGTGTACTCTACTTCAGTTAACTATATCAATATTTTTTAACCCTTAAAGATAGGATAAACATCGCATTTTACAGCAGAAACAATATGCTAATAAATGTAAACAAACATATTTGGGTGGTGATTGCTCAGCGCTCTCTAGCGGGCAAATCTTCACCATTTATGTTTTGAGTAATGATACAGCCTGTATAAAACGCTATCTAGTGAAGCCTTGGTCTAGGTCAAGGGCTTCAATCTTTCAGGGTTTATACCTCCCTTTGAGCGCAGGCATGGGATGTAGTTTTTGATTAAGAGGCATTTTTTCATAATAAAAGTTATTTATATTCGAAGCTGTTTTTTCAGCGCTTTTGAAGTAACGCAAAGACGTTGTTTGGGTCAAGTTCACACCATTTTATAATTTTACTCACAAGCTTTAAAGAGTTCCCCTTTCCAAAAAATGCTTAGAATTATCGAAAAACTCAAAGGCATAAAATTCCCTTTTAAATAATTGAAAGAATGTATTTGCGCACGCGCGCCTCGGATTAAAACTTCAAAGATTTTGTGAGTCTTCTTTAAAACCAACTCTTGAAAACTTCATTTCGTAGCTATGTTTTTCGTTTATATCAGAACAATAGCTTATCTATTTGTGTGTCTACATCACACACGTTAAATATATAGTTAATATATTTACAAAGCATATTTAGATGTTTTTAATTTGATAGGAAAATAGTAATAGTATTACATTATTTTTATTTTGATACGCAACATTAACAACAAACATTAGAAAATGTAAAATTTCAATTCCCTTTTATTTTCAAAATCTATAAACTAATCGCTTCAATTTGTATTTTAAAACTAAGTCGTTGTTTGCTAGTTTTTGAAGGCATACACTTCAAAACACGTTAACATGGTTTTAAAGTAAATAAACTTTTAAAACATGTCTAGATTTTTTTTTTATTTCATAGGAAAATATTAATAGCATTGCATGAAATTTTATAATGGTACGCAACATTAGTAACAAAAATAAGAAAAATCAAAATGTAAAATGTGTATCAACTACACGTTGTCTCCCCTACTTAAAGGCCTTAATATCCTTTCATTTTCAAAGTTTGCATATTAAATGCTTCAATTTTTTATTGCAAAATTAAACCATTGTTTGATAGTTTTCAAAAGCATACACTTCCAAACACGTTGACTAGTTTTCAAAGTTGATACACCTTAAAAAAAATTTTTTTGTTTATTATTTGATAGGAAAGTATTAATACAGTGAAATCTTTGTATAACGATACTCGAGGGACCGAGAAAAAAATATCGTTATAGACAGATTATCATTATAAACAGTTTGAGCAAGAGTAGATGGGAAGTTGGCTGGAACCAAACCAAAATATCGTAATAGGCAGGTTTATCGTTATGTACAGTATCGTTATACACAGGTTTCACTGTAGTATTACATGAAATTTTATAAAAGTACTTAACAGTAGCAACAAAAATTAGAACATCAAAGTGTATAATGTACAACAAATATACTCGGTCTTCCTCATTTAAAGGAATTTATATCCCTTCATTTTCGAAGTTAGTGCACTGCTAAAAATAAACTGTTGTTTTTACAGTATAATACTGAAAGCAGAGGTTTCAGTTTAAAACTGTAAAATGTACATGAATAAACTTTAAAACTATAAAAACTACACTGCAACCTTTCTTGACAACAACATCGTGACGTCAGCGTGACGTTAGCCTATGAAAAACGAGCTAGATAAAACGTCACAGCCTACTTGGCGAATTAGAGGAGATCGCTGACTGCTTGTGATCTCTTATTGGCTCCGGCCGTAGTGACGTTCAGTGTCAAGTCAAGTTGCATTTAGGTATAGCAATTTTACAGTTCATTACAATAAAATTAGCTGTATTATACTTTAAAATCAACAATATAATACTGGCAGCAGAGGTTCCAGTTTAACCCAGTAATGCCTAGCGTCCCTTTTTAGGGACGGTCCAAAAAGTGTGTCTGCATTTTCCAAAAATGAACATTTCCACCAAATAATTGTGTTCAATTATTACTTTGGTATTGCTTCAATTCTGTATTAACAAATTGCAGCACATAACCGTTGTAAAGTGTGATCTGTAGCCATTTGATTATTAGTGCAGCAGATATGTGACAAAAAATAGTGGAATTGTGCCTTTAATGATAGAAGCAAATAACTTGGGGTGCACATACTATATATATTAACGAGTAATTCTGGATACGCGGCCATCTGAGATTTCGAATATTTCAGTAATGGCGGACGTTCGAAATTCCGGCCTCTAAGTAACGTATTATGTACTTCTTTGTTTCGTTATTCACAATGTTAATAAGAGTACGTTGCGAAAAAAAATCACGGAATTTAATACCCTTCTATATTAAAGTTCTATTGCATTATTTTTTTCTAACGAATTTTAACTTTAACCGCTAGGGGCGTTTCATAGTTCTTTTTTTATCGCCCAAAAATGCGCAGCAGATATATGACCAAATTGATGGAATTGTGCCTTGAATAGTAGTTGCTTACAAATTTGGATACAGGTATTAAATATATAATGTGGTAATTCTGGATATTCAACCATGTAAGTTTTTGCATATTACATTACATTACACCCCAGATTCCTATATTTCAGTAATGACGGACATTCAAAGTTACCGCTCCTGAATATGTCTTTTTTCTCTTTTGTTTTTAACATCCGGGGAAACAAGGAAGGGGATTATAAGTTTGACGTGTCTGTCGATCTGTGCATCTGTTGACCTTTGTATCTGTGTATGTGTCTGTGGCACTCTAGCGCTTAAACGGATGGACCGATTAAAAAAAAAATTCGAAAGGTGAGTCTGTCGAGAATGTGCTTATCTAGGTCACGTCTTCGGAACACCTTAACTAACGAAGATATTAACTAAACAAACTGTTTTTGCGATTTTTGAAGTGAAAGCATACTTGAAAATTTAAAAGAATAGTTCCAAAAAAAAGAGAAAAAGTTTCTGCTTTTGATGGAATTTGTTTTTAACTTCCATGTCATAAAGAACTCGAAATATAACGTTTTTAAGCAAATGTGGCTAAGCTTTAAGTTTACAAGATTGGAAACCGATGTCTTTGTTTGCCGGCAAGGAAAGAAAATGATTTATATGTTGTCAGTTGCAATTTGTTAACAATTAACATACTTAATTGATTTTAGCATAAGGATCTTAAAATAAGTTCCAATTTTAACTCATTTTTCTGCTTTTACGACTATAAAATTTTACTAGTAAAGGTTACATTTCCTTTTCCGTGTTTACCATGTCCTCTCGAAAAGAATTAAATATGTTTAAATTTAAACGGCTTTTTTACCAGTGAAGTTCGTTTCAATATGAGGTCGGCAATCAGAGTGACACTGTGTCTTCATTTTTTTTTTAAATGATTCATTAATTTCTTGAATATTTAAATAAATTTGCAGTCGAACTTCGTTAAAACGAACATAGATGGACCTTTAAAATTAATTCGTCTTAAGCGCATTTCATTCTATCCAAAAAACAATAAATAACGTATGTGTAGTTAAAATAGGACCGGGATCAGCAGTTCGTCTTAGACGTAATTCATTTTAAGCGTGTTCGAATTGACGAGGTTCGACTGTATTGTAAAATTGTAATTAAACTCTAATATATATAATTACGAGGAGCACACTCTTTATGCATGAAACAACAATAACTCTTAAACAGTTGTCATTTAACATGATTTAAAAAGGTTTGAAGGAACTCTAAATATATTCAGAGGAAGCTATGGATTTCAATATCCTCTCTCTTTTGGATATCAGTTCTCTGGTTGTGAACAGAAACCTCCCCCCTCCCTCAAAACGTTTACTCAATCTCCCAGTCTCTTCAAAATGTTAAATTCAATGAATTTTTACTTCACTACTTATACAATACAGCTTACTGAAGATATAAAGACATTTGCATATATGATTAAACAAGGAAATCAACTAAAAATGTCCAAATTTGGAGAATGTGAAATTTTGAGAAGCTGTATCGCAAAAACTATTATAGCTAACAAGTCCATTTTGGTATCAACTTGTAGCAAATTTAATGTAGTTTAAATATGTATAATATGATATTTGTCAAAAACGTGCTCTTTCATGGTAAAAATGGGGAAAATTCGAAAAAAGTACGAACATTTAGCAGTTTGACGGCTGCCATTACTCCAATAGACGAAATCTCAGATGGCCGCGTATCCAGAATTAAATCTTTTGATGTGTATTATACGTGTGCCAAGTTTCATGTTTCTATCATTAAAGGCACAATTCGGTCATATATCTGCTGTACTATATGATCTTTATCAAAAATTACATCGTTCACAATCTCAAGAACAAAAAGCTAAGTTTTTAAAGTTATTAACAAGTAAATCTATCTGTGTTTGATGTATGTGCCACTTTGATCGATGTTTTAGTTTACCTTTTTTTGCAATTTTGTAAATTTTAATTTTTTTTAGGATTTTATAGCAATTTAAGAACGTCCCTAAAAAGGGACGCTAGGCACCAAAGGCTGCATTGTTTAACCGTTGCTGATTTCTAGTTTAGAATCTATAATTTACATCAAAAAAAGTTAGTAAATGTTTTTAGACTGAAAAACAGATAATAATTGTCATTTTTAAAACTTATTTTATTTTCAAAATCGAAGTTAAATTAATTAATATGTATAAACTTGATTATACAATGTTCTTAAATATTTTCTCTTCCTTTTTTTTAATTAAAAAAATACTCAAGGTAAATTTTGAAAGAAAGCTATTTCAAAAATGTAATTCTTTAAAACACTAATTATTCGTTGTATTTAATTACTTTTCCATTTGCATTTAGGTGTTTATTATTGTTTAGTGTGACTGTTGGGGGAAGAAGCCCTAAGCTGTTTCAAAGCTAGCTTTCACCTTAAGAGAATTCAAGATGATATCGCAGCCTAGAATTTCACTCAAATGATTAGCATGAAAGAATTGAATTAAGCAATTAATGGTGCAGTCTATCATACATTAGGTTAGATCATTTCGGCTCATTTGCTTTCATAATGCTTTTAAAATAAACGTTTCTTTTTGACTTTTAAATCATGGCTCTGGGTACATCTCTGAACATTCAGAGTTTCGACTTTTTGAGTTGTGACAGTGTTCTTCTATGCGTGCGATATGTGTCTGTTGTTTGGGAAAGGTGGGGGGTGCAGATTTAACTTCAGAATTCCCTGAGCATGCCAATTTTGATCTCTCCTGTGACAATTTATTTACTTCTCTTGCGCTCCTACGTGATTATTTGTCTCAGCAAGGTTTTGTGCAAGAATCGGATTAAAAAACGCTCATGAACTACAGTTACGTTGTTCAAAAAAGAAAATAGAGGAAGTTTTGAATAAATGCCGATGACAGGTAAAATAATATTACGTTGGTTCGGTGGAATAATAGCAATGTCATAACTATTGCACTGAATCTTCATGGAGTTTATCCTATTGTAAAGGCTAAGCGATTGTCCAATAGCGAAAAGAAAGTAATTGAAATTGATGAACCAAATATATATGGTTGCTTAATACAATCGTTGCATAGGGAAAAAGATCCCATGCATCAAATATCGGGAACTACCGGTTTTTGATCCACTCTAAAAAATGGTGGTAGCCGCTCTTCATTTTCATTTTAGAAGCTGCTGTACAACATGCATTGAGCTCAAGAGAGTTGAGTTAGGTATTATGGGGATAGTTGTTATATTGCTTTAAATAAGATTCAAGTAAAATGTGCCCATTGAAGTAAAAGAGCTTAACGGAATGCAACAAATGCAATACGTAGGTTTTCAGAACAAATGTTTTGCTGACTTTCATGCTCAACAACACCAATATTTCCTTGTTCTCTGAATCTACTTCCCAGTTTATGTTAATTGCTGCTTTTATTTCTTCTTATAAATTGCCATTTTCAATATTACATCGTAGGCAGAAAAAAAATTTTAGTAAAAAAAGTATGTACCCTCTGGTGCCTAGCGTCCCTTATTAGGGACGATTTTTCTTTCTTAAATAAAAAATTTATTTTTTACTTGATAATTTTTATTTTTCCTGCCCATTAAACACTATTTGTAACCAGTATACAAAGTATCGTTGAAAAAAACAATGTCAGGCATTAATGGGTTAAAAGTGTAAAATGCACAGTAAAAAACCAAAAACTAGCAATCATACAGTTTATTGTTATAAAACTAGCAATTTTAGTTAATTACTGTAAAATTACTATAAAATTAGCTGTATTATACTGTAAAAACAGCATTTATTTTTTATTGTGTATTAATTTCTTCAATTTATATCATAAAATTAAATCGTGGTCTGATGATTTTCGAAGACATGCGCTTCGAAACACGTTGACCTTTTTCCGCTTCGAAAACATATTCATTATTTTTTATTGTTATTTATTTAATAGGAAACTAGTATTAGTATTGCCTGAAGTTTTGCTTTGTTATGTAATATTACAAAAATAATTTGAAAACCCCAAAATGTAAAACATGTATCAACTACGAGTAAACACAGTATCCTTTACTTAACACTAAATTGCCCAAACAGTCATTTAGACTGCTTTTTAATTTCAATTGGGATTTAAAAATTAGCCATATAATGACACAATTTCTTGGATTTTTGTGACTTTTTATGCAACATATACCTGTATTTTATTATAATTGTAGTCACCTCCCCTACTCCCCCTTCATTTCTACTATATTTTGGCGTAGTATCTGTTTTGCCCAAGCAGTCAAAAGGACTTGCTTCTGCAATCTAGGGTTAAAGGCCTTTATACTCTTTTATTTTCAAAGTTTTTATAATACTTCTTTGAGTTTATATTATACGGTTAAAGTGTTTTAGTCACTTAAAATCTTCTTTGCTTGCAATAGGTCTCTTCCTGTGTTATAAATTCTGTGACATGGAGAATCTTTTCATACATATAAATGAGACTGACACAAAACTACTGGAAGAGGAAAGCAAAAAGGTAAAAACTATGCGTGTTTCATAAGTTGCAACTATTTCAAGTAATTCAAGTATAAAGAAATTTCTTCGAAGTTCAAAATTTTCCAACTTCTAAAATTTTACCTTTCTTAAGAAATGCAGATTCCAGGTAAATCGAGTTATAAAATTATTTTTATATTTATGAACTATTTTTATAACTGCTCGAAAACAGCTTTAACAAAAGTGGTTTTGTAGGTTAATTCCAGAAAAATGTTGGTTTTAAGGAACATTGCCAAGACTAGTACGGTAATTTTATTTTGCCGATAATCCTAGTAGAGGAATACATCATGGTGGTTTCCACAGTGTCCCATGTCCCACTGTACCTCAGTCTCCAATACCACATTTAAATCCATGATCTTATAACCTCCTTTTTAAATTAGGAGAAGAGTTTCTTTTTTTATATAAATTTTAAAAACGAGTGTTTTTCTTTTTTTTTTTCTCACAACAATTTTAAAATTAAAAAAAGTTTTTAAAAATTTCAGCGCGGAAGAGACATTTATGAAGTTACATACATATATGATATTGAAGGCATTACGTTTGCAAGAGCCACAGATAAGAAAGGTAAGCACACTATATCTTTCAGTTACGAATATTTTAAGCTGACTAATTGTTAGTTAAATGTTTATTTTTTTTTTTTCAAAAAGCTCTGGAAGCGTTGATTTACCTGAGCCTCGCTTACTTCTCAAACTACCCACAACGTATGAAAGCGTGCTATCTTATAAATAGTGAGTACGTTTAATTACTAAGTGAAATTATAGTTGAACACAGGCGGGGGAAAAACTGCATCACTTGCAAAAATTCACATTTAAAAGAATTTCTCGAAAAATGTGAGGCCAATGGTTTGGTAGTTTTTGTCGCATAAAATTTACGCTCTAACTCACATTTTCCAATCAAGGTTAGACTCCTATTCATTTAGGAGACCAGCAGCAAATTGGGAAAACCAGAACGTTTTTTTTATTCTTCATCGTATACACTTAAAAAAAAATAAATGTTTTTACAGTATAATGCAGCTAATTTTACAGCAATAAACTGCTATTTTTACAGTTTATTACTGTACATTTTAGTTTTAAGCTGTATCCTCTGCTGCCAGTATTATACTGTTGTTTTTATAGTATAATGCAGTTAATTTTACGATAATAAACTGTAAAATTGCTAATTTTATGGTAATAAACTGTAAAATTGCTCATTTTACAGTAATTAACTGTAAAATTGCTAGTTTTACAGTTTATTACTGCGCATTTTACAGTTTCAAACTGAAACCTCTGCTTTCAGTGTAAGGGCCATGCTCCACATCAGCGTAAAACGCGACCGAAACTGAAGGCAGAAACCGAAAATCCGGGTACTTTCCATAGGAACACCATTGAATCCATTTTACGCTTCTGCCTATTTTTTCTGCTTTACGTTGATGTGGAGCATGGCCCTAATACTGTAAAAACAAAAGTTTATATTTTGCAGTGTATAGCTGTACATTTCAGCAATTAGTTTGCTTACTATGTAAAATAATGTTATACATTTTCGTGAAAGTATGTTTTATATTCGAGAAAGTATAAGTATTATTCAAGCATAATTATTGCTTTAAAAGTTCATGTTTCAGCAAGTTTTAAAAATTTGTATTTGAAATTTTAATGTAATGATTCTATTGTATGCTGTCAAGTTTTCGGAAAGTTTGGTAAAGCTAAGTGAAGTTTGATGATAAACTCTGCTTGTTGTGAACCAAATACAGGCGAACAAAATTTTATATCTTTTTTCATGTAATAGCTTCTATTTCCTTGAATATACTTGTAAAACATACTTTCACAAAAATCTGTAAGATTATTGTTCGCAGTAAGTGGACTAGATTCCGAAATTTACGTCTCTTTACGATGAAGGAAAATCAAAAACGTTTTTAGTTTATTCAATTTGTTGCTGGTCTCTCTCTTTTTTTTCTCACGAAATTCTTTAAAATGTGATTTATTGCAAGTAAAGCAGGTTTTTTTTATTTGCTCACCACTGTATGTCTTGTTTCGCTTTTTTGACAATATTAAAATTGATTGTGTTTATTGTTTTCAAAAGCTTCAACATAGCATTTAACATACTAATTGCTTTAGTTTTAACTTGAAATGATAAATATAACTAGCGTTACAGATCAAATACTCAATTGGACAAAAGTTTTTTTTTTTTTTTTTTTTTTAAGTACAAGAGTTGACTAAAAATAATTTTCTCCTGTGTCTTCTAATGAAACTTCTAACAAACTGTCAGACTTTTTAAAAAAAGTATCGAGTTTTAATTATTTTCAATTATTTTATGTATTTATTTATTTTTGTGTTGTGCTCTGATAGATGACAAGTAACCTTATTCTTTGTTTCAGCTAATTCATTATTTATTCATGGTTTTTCAATTTGCAAAAGATTTCTTCCAGTATCGGCACTGAATAATATTCACGTATTTGGAGAAGGTGAGCTACAAGAACATTTCTATATATTCGTTAAAATAGTTATCTATTATTTCTTTGTTCCAAGCACATTTCCAATAAGGTAGATAATATTGAAGCAGCAAAGACATAATATCGTTGGCGTTGGTTATGCGGCAATACATTAGTTACTCTTTTTTTTTTTTTTTTGAGAAAAAAAATTAGATAGGTTTTTTTTTTTTTGTATTTTCTTTATATTTTGACCTACAAGTTTACCTCATGAAGTCTACTTCAAATCCTTGAATCATCACACTGAAACACACATCAGAATCGTTTCTGGAAAATAATAAGCCTATTTTTTGCCAGTAACACATCTAACAAAACACAGGATGGTTTCCGTAAAAAATCAGTAACTTTCATACCTCTTGCATAAATCAATAACGACAAATCAAATTTTTAGAAAATACTGCAGTCAACTGTGGAACGTGCTACCTCACGACTACAGAAGGCGGACGAAAAGTCATTATGTTGAACATGTTTTGATGCAAGATTTATTTTAAAACCATTCTAAAGGTACAATGAATGTATTACTCATAAAAATGCGTCTTCTAGCGGCAAAACTTTGATTTTTTTTTCTTTTGTATTTGCTCAAACAAATTTCGATTTTATTACGTTGTGCACAAAATGTCGTTCATATTGGATCAATAATTTCGCCAATAGATAACTTTAAAGTAGGGTCATTTAATTATAGAAACCCTGTCGTTCACATTCGAGGAATAGTAAAATATTGACCGTATCAGTAATTTTGCAATTAATGCGAATAGAAAAATGAGAATTTTTAACAGGATGGAAGCGTAAATCCTTTTCAATTTTTCAGATGGTTGGAAAGATGTCTTACTAAAAGAAATTGATGCTGAAGTACTGCCAGCCTTTTTGGGAGGAACTAAAACGGATCCTGATGGAAATCCACTGTGTGAAACCTTGGTAAGTGCCTTTCACACATGCTTTTTAACTCTTACAATCAATTGATTCCTCATTTATGAATTATCGAATATTTTCCAATAGCTATACTTAAAATCCACCAATTTTCCTTCGCTGAACCTAGAGTAGGGGAATGTGGGGCAAAGAGAAATAGTTAAGATGACTTACCTTTTTCAAAATGAGCAATTTAATTTTGGTTTGAAAATTACTGTAAATAAAGGTAGAACAGTGTATTTTATTATGAAACTTGCATTGAAACATTATTTTTTATCTTTGGCAGTCAGTCAACTTGCACCTTTAAAAAATATACTCTTTTTCTTTTTTTTCTTCCATGGGTCAAAGTGAAAAATAAAATATTTTTCAAATGCGATTATTTCTGTTAGCTTGTTAAAAATATTTTTGATCAAGTAAATGCGTTAAAGAAAGAATGAATGAAAAAATTCATATATAATGAAACGATGAAGGAATAAATAAAACAAATAAGAAATTAATTTATGAGAAAAAATAAAAAGATGAGTAAAATAGTAAATGGGTAAAAAAAACAAGTAAAGGAGTGAATAAATGATTGAGTTATGTTAAAGTTAAGAATGTAAATGAGTTGTTTAATAAATTAATGCTTAAGTAATTGAATAAATAATTGAGTAACTAAACGAAATGTTGCCTCATCCACTTTTTTCTCATGTACTTGAGTAAAGGGATAAAACCTTCAAAATAAAAACGCACACAAGCTTGATTTTAAGCAAATAAATACTGCGCTGAATATTAGAAAGTCTCAGTTAATATTTCAAATGTTAATAACACGAACTTTATCACTTTACTAGCTGCCAGGGCAGCTAGATTAGCTTCCTGCGGCATGCTGATGCATAACGTCCCCCCTCTCTAACTTTTACCTCATTCTGAAATTATATTATTTGATATAATTTAATGTTCATTCGATTTCAAGACATACCACGCACGTGGCCCGGCGTTGCACGGGCACTTCGTGCCCTGAAAGTAGTGAAAAAAAAATTTAAAGAAACTACTCCCCGCCAAAGCGGCTCGCTTACAGGCGCTTCACGCCTTTACTTTTTTCCTATATAAAAAAAAATCATTCGAATTATTGAGATGCTTCGCGCCTTCAAAATGGTGAGGAAAGTTTCAGTATATTCAGCTCGCTCAAAGGAAAAAAGCAGACATAGATACTCAATTTTTAATATAAGTAGATGGCTTTTCAACAAATGAATATGTCAAAATATTACAAGTAGCTAGCGATAAAAATACTATGTAAGTGGCCCGCTTATGAGTTTCGTGTTTGATTTAGTTAAGCCTTCATTCAAAATTCTCATTATCATTGTTATCACTGTTTCATAGCAACCACGTTTCAACAATGGATTTCATATTTAATCATTTATTAGGCTTAATCGCTTCAAACTTGACTACTTATTAATTGATATCTTCGCTAATTAAAATCGTACAATTATATCAATTGAAACTAAAGAAGCTTGAAAAATTACCTATCTATCGGTACCTGGTTCGACTTTCAGTTCATTGGCGTTCAGGAGAAAGAAGCGTGACATAGAAAGATAGAAAGATAGTTAGAAAGAAAGATAGTTAGAAAGAAAGATAGTGAGAAAGATACTCAGTTTTTAATATAAGTAGATACCAACAAAAATCTTTTTGACTTACAACAAAGTATTACATCAGTGCAATTTTTCAAAACTGCTTTTATAATCATATGTTTTGACCTTCAGAGATTACTATTTTTTAACTGGAATAGACTAAATGGGGCACAATATGGTTAAAATATTGCAAAGCGAAACATCATTGGAATCCTAAAAATCTATTATTTAAAAAAATAATAATAACATTTTTTTTTTTTTGACAAAAGTAGCTATTTTAGAGCAGTGCCCTTAATTTAAGAAATCAGTCATCTTATTGCTAGCCACCTTGTCTAGTGGTCAAAGAAGTCTAGCTGGATGGGGCGGTCCCGGGTTAGAATCACGGCTCGGTCATCTACTTTCACTCTCCTGCCCTTGTCCTTTCTTTGTGTGAATGTATTGTTGTATGTAAATGTTTGTGGAATACCCTATAAATGGGTCCCTATGATATGTACCGTGGACGTCGGACTTTCGATTTGCAACATTCCACTGTAAAATGTTCTACTAGCCTCATCCACAGTGTTTTAGTATTTTTAACTCCGACTATATGGAGTAAATGTCATACTTTAAATTATTCACCATATGTTCAAAGTTCTCTATCCCACTCTCCTCGTCTACCTGTACAATTGCTTATATAACCTTCTGTGTAACTCTGCTTTTAATGAGAAAGTGCAAACTGCTAACTTCATGTAATTATATGTTTCAATTATTTTATGTCTTTGTGTCATTATATGTTGAAATGTTTTATGCTTCATGTGACTATTCGTTGTCGTCTTATGTATTTGGGAAAATTAGATATTGTAATTGTTATATAACAATTATATAATTGTTAAATAAAAATCCTCGAGGATGCTGTATCAGGTTAAGTCACAACAATTATAGGTACTGTGGCCCCTCGAGGAGTGAAGTGAAGTGACGTCACACTTCACACCAAATTATGGTACAGTTGAAAAAGTGAAGCAGCGCACTTCAAATTGCCAGCCTACAGCTGGCACAAAACAACAACATTTTACTGGATTATCTCAATGTGGCGTATTTTTACAACAGAGGATACAGCGAATAAAGTAATATGTTTCGAACTACTTGAAACTGGGTTAGACCCTTGGCCTGCTTTAGAACCAAAATGTCGGATAGATTGGGCAATGGGTAGTCCTGTAAAGGGGTTCTATGGTTAGATGTAAAGAATTTCATCATCGGAACTACAGAGAGGACAACGGGATGTTGAAATGGCTCTGATTTTTGCATTTTGTCATTTGCGTCTCATTTTTAATCCTGGACGCAACAAGAAAAGAGGTTAAGTTTGACGCGTGTATGTATCTGTGTATCTGTCTGTGGCGCTGTAGCTCCTAAATGGATGAAACGATTTTAATGATCATTTTTTTTAGAGATGGAACGAAGCGGCATTTGGCCGAAGCGCCGAATACCGAAGCTTCGGCCAACTAATAGCCGAAGCTTCGGCCGAAGCTTCGGCTGGCGCACATATTGAAGTTTTTGGATTAAATGCATAATAAATGCTCAGAGTTTTATACTGTTCTCCATATGTTTTAATATTCTTAGCGTCACACAATATTTTCAGCTTACTGTGGCATTCTTAAATTGATTTCATTAATTAAAGTTTATTTTTATTTTGGTTGTTTTTATTTTAATGTTCTTAGTATTACACAACATTTTCAGCTTACTGAGTCATTCTTAAATTAATTTCACTAATTAAAAGTTTTCTTGTTTTGTTTTGCTTTGTACTGCTAGTACAAGAAAAGACGACATTACTATTTTTGTATTGCAAATTAGTAGTAGGAAGCTCTACTTGGAACATGAAAAGCTCAGTCTGAAGTTCAGTTGATGTTTTATAATAAAACAACTTGGGTGGATGTGTGCTACTAATGGACTGGACACCCTCCTCATATTTTGATTTATACAAAAATAAATAAATAAGATGTAGCTTTAAGTTATGTATTAGCAATTACTTAACTTGTTTTACTATATCCTGATTTTGTTGTTTAGAATCTTGATCAATGAAATACATAATAAGTTAATATATGTTGACAGATTGATGCATCTCTTTAAAAAACTGAAATTGTGTACCTATAAATTTCAAAAAATGTAAAATTTTAAAAGAAAGTAATTCAGGATGCATAATAGTTGCACATCTGCCCTTGTACACATAAGAACCATTACCATTGTTCAAAGTTTCAAAGCTAGAAATCATTGAAAAATACTTAATGCAGTATATGGGCGATTCTCTGTAAACTCGTCATTTTTCACACAAAATCTGTCCGGGCACGGTTTTTTGGAATGTTTGTATAATTATAATACTATTGCTCAGAAAATGAATCTATTACTTTGGTTTGAAAGAGGGCCAATTGAGGTTTGTATTTTTCTGATAAATCATGATAGGGGGTAAGTCCCCCGCCTAGTACAACGAGGCAGGGGACTGTGCCAAGTGACTGTGTTTTTGCTCTTTGTTGCGTAATATCTGCAAAACTATTGGGACATAATTAGTAACGAGACTACCTATAAATTTAGGCACAAATCGTGCACATAATAACTGATATGTTTTATAATTAAATTAATTGACATTAATAAAATCACTTCCCAGAGGACTGTTTTTGCAATGACCCTGATGCATACTTTCATCACAAATGTGGCTCTCAAACTAAGCAAAGTAGCGTTTCAACACCGTTCTCGGCGATTTCGGCAAATTCACACTGATTACTTTAAACTTCATGCCAAAAAGAATTTGTAAAAGTTATAGATTTTTCGTATTACAGCTTTGAATTCGTTGCAGGGGACTGTTTGAAAAAACTCCGGACAGAATTTACATGACAATTTTAAGTTTTAGAAATACGTAATTATAATTTATTTCATAAGAAAAATATAGCTTCATTATTCTATTTTTAGATATTAATTGCCAAATTTATGTAGTGTTAATAGGTTTTTTGAAATACTATCTTGAACAGTTAGACTATGGGTTTGGGACAGCCAGGGGACTGTGTTTTTGGCGCTTAAATAATTTCTAGAAAAAAAAATTAAATTGTTATCACTCCAAGTACAATTGGGCCACAAAGTATTAATGCTTTACTTGTATTAAGAGCGATAATTACTTTATTACACTTTATTATTTTTAAAATACTCAGTCCGGACAGCCAATTACCAGTTTACAGAGAATCGCCTATATTTATATAGCTTTTATTTTAAACTAAAGTTTTTTTGAACAAATATAACGAAATGTAATATTTAAAAGAACATATTGTTAATAAATATTTTATTAATTATTGAATGCATTCTGGCTTCAAATGTTCAATACGCACATATGTTTAATTGAATATAAATTTCTATCATGCTTTATCATGAGGAACAATTTTGAGTTAAAAAGACTATCTTTTATGATAATAATTGTAACAGAAAATTTGCTGCATAAATTTCAGGCCGAAGCAGCCGAAGCGGCCGAATCACAACTCGTGCTTCGGCCAGACCGAAGCTTCGGCAAAATGACCGAAGCTTCGGCCCGGCCGAAGCTTCGTTCCATCTCTAATTTTTTTGTTCGAAAAAGGAGTTAATCCGAAGCACTACTAGATAAGTTTCGTCTTCATTTGACATGAATTAACCAAGATACTAGTTAAAAGACTCTAAGATTATAGCGTTTTTTCGCCAATTTTTGCAGTGAAAGCATGCTTGGAGATTTGAGAAATTACTACAGAAAAAAAGCAATTTTTTGTGGCTGATAAAATTTGTTAGGAACTTCCATTTGATATAGAACTTGATTTATAACCTTTTCAGCAGATTTGAAGTACAACTAAAGCATTTATTCGCGCGATTGGTAACCAATGTCATTGTTGGCCAGTTAAAGCAATTTCTCAATGGCTGACCATACATGTTGCTGGTCGACAAGGAAAGAAATCTCACTGATAAAAATTTTAATAAGTTGTCAATTTCTATTTTTTAAAAAATAAAATACATGTAATTGATTAAAGTGTGAGACTTTTATAAGGATTTTCTATTTTCCCATTAAGAAGAAATAAAGATTATTTAGCATATCCACTCTAGGAATTTTCCCTCTTGATTCTGCTTTTGCGACCAACAAATTTTACTACGCGTGATTATCTTTTGTTTTTTGTGTTTCCATGCTATTCCAAAGGACATTGAATGTATTACAAATTTTAAATGCGTTCTGACCCACGTGGAAAATTTCAGCAATCTAAGTCGTTTTTTGTTTCTAATTTAATACTGGAACTTGTGTTGTAAAATTCTCATTTCATATATCTTTACAGATAAAAAGTAGAGGCTCGATTCCTGAAAAGTATTACAAGCATAAAAGCAAAAGACCACTGTCGAAGATGCCTGGGGTGAAACAAATCACTTTATCCCGAGCTTCTTTCCACGAAGAATCCATCGAAGTGAAGGAGAGTCAGTCCCTTCTCGAATGGGAGTTCGAGACTAAGAGCAGAGACATCGGGTTCGGACTCTTCTTCCGAGATATGTCCTCTGGGGAAGAGAAGATGGTTGAAATTGTCCCAATTCTGAGGATAGACACCGATGAATATGCAGAAAGTGGAGTGTACAAATGCGAAAAGGAAGGAACGTGTGAGTATATTTTGTTGTGACTGTCACAAATTGAGCTAAATTATGTTGCAAAAAGTATTTTAGCATTCATTTGCATTAGTTTACTCCAGTGGTGCCCAGACTTTTTTACCTGATTGCCACGTCTATATATTAAATTATATCTCGCGGGCCAGGCCGAATAAAAAATTTGTATAGATTTTATTGTTTTCTGGATAACGTGGGAAAACAAAAAAAAAAAAGAAAGAAAAATACTACTCAAGAAGTGGCGGGCGGTAGGGAGGGGTTTGGGGGTTGAAACCCCTCCCTTGACGATAAAATTATGTTGAACATTGCATACTTTCTCCACGTTTTATACAAAAAGATCATGTAGACGTATAGGGGAGAGTGGTAATGAATGGGCCACTAACAAAATATGAAAAAGTATTTGCATGAATTTTTTTTGATGCCACCAATAGATGTAGCTATTTGTTCTACTAAACTCATCCAATTTTCATTCGCTTGCGCTGAGCCATTTTCAAACTACAGAGGCATGGTCAAGAATCTGACTGAAAAGTGAGTTTTTCCCTTTTTAGTAAAACATTTCCTAGCTAAAATGTACCAAGTATTTCACTGCATACATATGTATAAGCTAGTCTTTCCATATCTATAAACTAATCTTAAGATGTATTTTGATGTTATCTAAACTCAATGTACTCAAAAAACCTAAATGTATTCTAAAAGTATAAGTGGGGCTGAATGGGCCACTATGTCATGGTAATGAATGGGCCACCTAAATATTGTTTTTCTTCCTTTTCTTTGGATTTTCGCATTAATATGAAACACAACTGACTGTCGTAGATAAAGATAACTGTCGTCAAAATAGGTTTGTAGTAACTTTTAAATATAATTTGCAGATCTATATTATATTCCTATAGTACAATAGACCTCTGGTCGCAGTGCATGGCTTGAAAAAGCCCTCCTCTCTCCTTCATATTATATTCCACACAGTACAATTTCATTTTCTTTCTTGGTAAATTAAGTTAGATATTTCTTATTCCCGATGTCTAGTAAATTTAAAATTTTTTTTTTGAATTTTGACAAGTTTGAAAATGAAGATGAAGTTTTTGAAAGTGATTTTTAATATTATTTTTGAAATATATAAATTTTGTTAAATCATAGTGTGTATTATCTGTTATTTTTTTAATAAATATTTGATTTTATTTATTTCTTACAATCTCATTATTTAGTCATTTTTCTGCTACAATTGGTATGCATCAGTGTTATTTTAATTGCATCAGTTTTGATGTTTATATAATTTTAAATCAGTATGATTTTGTATCATCATGTCAAGTGCAACATTTATTTTGTCATATTCAGCAAATAAAAGATTAAATCCACATATTTTCATTGAATTCATTTAGTGGCCCATTCAACCCCATAGGTGGTTTTTTAGATAGCCAGATAAGTAAATTAACTAAAACACCAATTTAGAGTTAAAACAAAGTGTTAGAAAAAATTACAAAAATTCAAAACCAAAAAGTGGCCCACTCATTACCACTCTCCCCTACTATACATCATCGGAAGATCGAACCCCCTCCTTGGAAAAATCCTGGATACGCCACTGAACCCAAGTATTGATTGTATCATTACTAAATGCATATTTTATTGATACGAAATTTCTATCAGTTCTTCAGAAACTAATTTCTAACTCTTCGGCTTCAAACTAGCAACAATCATTCGTAATACGGAATAAACATGATAGGTTGTTTTGGATGGTTTCGGCATATACACCTGGCGGAAAAAAAAATCCCAACACCAAGAAAGACTTGTGTTATATAAACGAAATTTGGTAGGCGTGTTTATACAACTGAAAGATGACATCGATTGAAATTTCGTGTTCCGCGCATAAGTGTGGCGCAGCTGGCGTCACTCAGAACATGCAAATAAGGCTTGTTTTAAAAGCGTGTTGTGAAGCTCGTGTGTATTATTTTTCCGTGAAATTGGACGAATTGGGTTCATGTTAGCCAGGAACACCTTTTAAGAAGACGAAGAAGTCATTATCAACAGCTCACCGAGTTTAAACGAGGTCGTACAAATTGGCTACGAGAAGGTGGATTTTCATTTCGAGATTTTGCAGAAAGAATTGGGTGAAAATGTTTCCACCATGCATGATTATTGGAAGCTATGGGCAAGGTATGGTACTACCTCAAGAAGATCGAGTTCCGAGCTGCCACGTGGCACGACTGAGAAGGAAGATCAACGAAACTTGCGCACGGCTGTGGCGCATCGTACTGCATCTGCGGCTGACATTCGAGCTGCAGTTGGTACCGTCGTGACCCAAGAAACGGCAAGAAACTGTTTACTTCAAGGACAGCTCCGAGCCAGGCAGCCTGTAGCCGGTATTCCATTGACTGCAAACCATTGCCTTTTCCGACGGCAGTGGTGCCATGACAGAGCTCACTGGAGGTCGGAGTGGAGATCTGTAGAATTTTTGATGAAAACAGATTCTGAATTAGTGCTAGTGATGGCTGTATGTTGGTCAGAAGGAGGCCAGGGGACCGCCTGCATCCAAGCGGTCTACGGCCTAGACACACGGGACTCACACCTGGAGTTATGGTCTCTAGAGCAATTTCCTACGACAGCAGGGGCATTCTTATGGTTATCCCAAACTCACTGACTGAAAATTTGTCGTCAATCTGTTAATTTAACCAGTGGTACAGCCCTTCATGAGTAGCAATCAAGGGGGCGTTTTCCAACCGGATAACGCTCGCCCTCACATCGCTGCTGTAACGCAATGTGCTCTACAGAGTGCTGACATGTTACCATGACCTGCAAAATCACCAAGTCTGTCTCTAATTGATAACGTATAAGATATCATGGGATGGCACCTCGAGCATCATCCACAGTCAGCAATGACGCTCCTAGTATTGACACAGCAAGTGCAACAAGCATGGAACTTCATACCACAAAGTGACATTCGGCACCTGTATGACATAATGCATGCACGCTTGCAGGCTTGCCTTCAAAATTCTGGAGGTTACACCCTCTATTAAATTAACATAATTTCACATTTGCACAGCATTTTCTTGAGCCTAAATTAGCCAGTGATCTTGTACATTTAATCAATTAAACATGTTAACTAGACAATTGCATTACCCAAATTTCATTATTCTACGGCAATTTTTTCTTGGTGTTGGGATTTTTTTTTCCGCCAGTGTATTTTTCATATTCGTAACATTGTACACAATAGCGGGCCACAAGGACCACCTTCGAGCACACATATGTCTGGCGAGCCGTAGGTTCAGCCTCACTAAATAAATCTCGTTCATTTTTTCCGTCTTACAACATGATCACATCAAGCAATAAAATATGTCATTTGCCGGTTGTATTTAAACTCTCGGCACTTTACCTCATTCGCTCCTCCTTTATCTTCTCAACTCAAGCCTTGGTTGTTTTAAGGCGGCTCAGTTGAGTCAGCCCAAATTAGCCGATAGTTTTGGCCATGCATTTCGTACCTCTGAATGTATGTCTAAACTAGCCTTTCAGGCCTTAATTTAAAAGCTTCATTCATATAATATAAGAAATGCTGCCTGTTCAAAATCAATAATACGGTTACTTGAAGTAAAATTAAAGCACCAAAGGATCTGTGATCTAAAACGTTTAGAAACTGCTGGTGTAGAGCGCTGTGTGATCAAAGGTTCACGCATAGAACATCTGCAAGATTTTTAAGAAAAAACTTGAACTGTTTCTGTATTGTTTTAAATGTTCTGCTTTGCTGTACTCGTCTTAGTTTTTTTTTAAACCACACTGTCACAAAAATTCAACGGCATTTCTGAAAGTAATCGGCAACTAATGTGTCTAAACTCTGATAATAAAATATACGGAAAAAACAGTAAAGCTTCCCACTAAAAGTCAGTAACCTTCCTGGCATTAACCTGCAATCTC
>JAXGGA010018976.1:0-21001 GCA_038373865.1 Uloborus plumipes | reverse complement strand
TGGTTCAAAATTAAGAACAGAGCTCTCTTCAGGGTCCTATCCCGGTTAAACCACGAGTTGTGGTAGGTACGGGGGACCCTGGAGTGTGTGAAATGTGAAGTTTGCAACGGCAACTATCTAACAATGTTTTGACTATGATTCTGGACATATATTTGGTTCCTGTCAAAAAATAAACATCTATGAAGATCAAAAAAAAAAAAAAAAAAATATGCGAGTCAGTTTCAAAATTTGATACCTTTGTAGTAACATTCGTAGTTTTTCAGAAATATTTCGGAATTATAAAATGATTAAAACAAATTCAATTGCCGTTTTAAGTGTTGATTGAGATTAACTGATGTCCAGTGAAGTCCTTATTTGGTTTATATTTGGCATGTTTTGATTTTAAATGTTTAAAGTAATTTGTCAAGTGCAAGTGTGGCAAAGTGAGCGCTACTGTCGTCTCCGCTTAATCAGGTAACGGATAAACGAATACCCCGCTTATAAGAATAAAATATCCCGGAACCGAATATTTCCCTAGCAATAGACGCAGTGTTAAAGTTCCCCGGTTAATCAAATACCCCGCTTAATCGAATAATATTTCTTGGAACCGACAGTATTCGTTGAAGCGGGGACGACAGTAGTTCATTTCGTTTACTTATGCATTTATTTACCAAGAGGAAGGGTCATGACCCCTCCCTTCTCCCTTAAGCGACCAAGAAAAGTTTAAAACTGCATTTTCAGGATTTCAATTTTTAAAATGTCGCTAACCCCGGCGTTTTAGAGCTAAAAATTAAACATTGATCTCCCCCTTTTCCGAAAATGACCCCTTCCTAAACCAGGAGTTGGATCCGCTCTTCATACGACAGCGCTACATTTAAGCCGAAATAAAGCGTAAAAATTCATTGTAGCTCGATCAGTAGACGTAGCAACAAGAGTCTAAAGCTGCAACAAAAACTTGAGAAGCAAGAAAAAATAGAGGGCTCTGAGGAGCAAGACATATGTTCCGGTTAGGTGGTCAACCGAAAGTGGCACCCCCAGGGTTTAGTTCCCAAGGATGCTTGATACTCATTGAGCCAACCGGGAATTCGAACCCAGGTAAGTTTCGTAGAAGTACAAAGCTCTATTGGGTGACCATTCAAATATGTATATAAACTGAAGGGCTTAGGAGATAAGGGGTTATGTGACAAAACATAAATTGCGAGTAATTAAAGTGCAAAGTTTTATTGTTGCAGTTGTAACAGCTTTTTTATTTTCTGGTTTTGTCGTTAGTATGCGATTGAAAATGGTCTAATGACATCTACTTGTTGATATACCAAATTTTTTTGCTTACATGTATCCATTGCTTGCCATTGTCCAGAGTGTTCATTTTTCAAAATGTAACAGTCTCTTAATCCGACAAGCCCTTCAACTATCATATTAGGATTGGAAACAGTACTAAAACCAAGGGTTCTGGGAGAGTTTTAACCCCCGAACGTACCTCGTGGCTGCGTCACTTTAATTATCTTTCTCTAAGTTTGTCGAACTTTTTAATCTCTTATTTGTATTGAAAAACCAATAGGTCAGATAAAATTTGTTAGCTGATCATGACTCGTGGCATTAGTTAGGATGTTTTCCTAGTCAGTTGCTAAGAGCCGAGTTTTAGGGGCCGATGTCCACAAATGATGTTACGCTTTGAGAGGGGAGAGGGGTTCGTGAAATTGTGACACGGGGGAGTGAGATGGTAACAAAAGTACGATATCACGTATTTTTGTAAGAATTTGTTAATGAAAAAAAAGTGTGACAGGGGGGGGGGTGTCTGGAAAAAGAATTGATATCGTTTATCGAGTTTTTTAGTTTTTCCCAACAAAGGGGATGGAAGGAGATGCGCAATTATCACTGGATACGTCTGGCGTGGATCCAGAGGGGCAGGGGTGCCCATCCCCCCCAAGCTCAATGGCGCAAATTCCCCCCCCCTCAAAAAAATTTTTTTTTCACAACCCCCTTGTGCTTTTATTTTATTTTTTTCCCTTTTTTATATATTTTTATTTTTTATTTATTTTTATTTATTTTTTATTATTATTATTTATTTTTTTATTGTTATTTATTTATTTATTAAAATTATGACTATTATATTTTTTATTAAAAGCTCGAATTATGCGCAGAATAGAATCGCTTTTTTTCCCTTCCAGACATTTCAATCACTTACAAACAAATAAATAAATAAATAATAATAATAAACAAATTAAAAAAAATAATTTAAATTGAAAAAATAAATTAATGAATAATTTTTATTTGAAAAAAATCAGTAAGTAATTTAAATTAAAAAATAAATTAATAAATAATTTAAATAAACCAATAAATTAGTTTTACAAAATCCCCCCCAAAAATTTTGATGGCGCAATTTGCGCCATAATCCCCCCCTGTGGGCACCCCTGCAGAGGGGAGTCATGAACTCCCCTCTTAAGTGACCAAATATAGCATAAAACTGCAGTTTTGGGGACTACTATTACGAAAAAATTGCAAACTACCCCATTTTCGCATAAAAATCAATTTTTGACAATGACCCCCTCCTTAACCAGAAGCTGGACCCCGCCCTTGGAATACGTTAATTAAAAAAGTTCTTTTAAGAAACCATAAAGAAAGTATGCAGTGAGGCTGAATCAGAATTAGGACTCCAGATCAGCTTTCAGCTTTTCCAGTTATCGAACTGTTAATGTGTTTTTTTTAAAAATATCATTATAAAAGAAAAATGCAGATCATTAATTAATAGGAAAAGAAGCATATTTTTAACAAAAGAAAAACATTTTTTTGAATACAATAAAAATGCAAATGTATACACATATAAATTAAACAAGGGGGAAAAGCCCCTTCTATTTCAACACATACTTTTTTTTCTTTTTGCTTGGGTGCAGAAACACATAGAAAAGCTCAAATACGCACTGAGGGGGTCCAAACTTTGAAAAATTGTTTTTGAAGTGGGCGTAGTTTTGTCGTTTTCCGAGAAAACATGCCTTCAGAAAAACCCTTTGCACCCCTCTGGAAAAATGCGAAATGATGTGCCTACAATAAAAAATTTAAAGTACACTTGATACTGTTTACCTGGAAAAAAAAAAAAAAACTTTACAGAAATATTCTAGTTTTTACAAAAGGAGAGATAATATTCTATCTCAGGGGTGCCCCCCCCCACCCAAATTTTCACAACCCTCTTGTGCTCTGTATTTTTGTTTTCACCCCTCTTTTTTATTTTATTTATTTTTTAAATTATAACTATTATTCTTTTACGCATTAATTTTTTAAAAGTACTAACTACGCGCAGAATATAAACGCTTTTTTTCCTTTCCAGACATTCCAAGCACACACACACAAAATAAATAAAAAAATAATACTAAAGAAATAATTTAAATTAAAAAAATAATTAATGAACAATTTAAATTAAAAAAATCAGTGAATAATTTAACTTAAAAAATTACTTAATAAGTAATTTAAATAAATAAATAAATTAGTTTAGAACACCCCCCCCCCACCCAAAAAAAAAAAAATTTGATGGCGCATCTTGGGCCATCCCGCTTGTGTGGGTACCCCTGAACAATTTTCAACTTTTTAACGAAAAAAATGTCTATCCTTCGGAACTAAAAATTTCCTTCTTTTCCAGGTGAGAGTAGAACCAATTACTGTCTGGAGACTCCAGACAAAAAAATGTAAAACTGAGTCGGTCGATTGCTTGAAAGTTTTAGTATTTTCTTTCATAATCAGTTTAATGCGAAAAATTTGCCGAAAAAAAACTTAGAAGATTTACATATCCACAAGAATGTAGCATCATAAATAAATTCATGTATTGGAAAAATAAACGAACACATAAATCGGAAATTCACAAATAAATTAATTGATAAATTTAAAAAGATCTAGTCTTTAATGTTCCAAGCGCGGATCCAGAGGGGGGGGGGGGGGGGCATGACTCCCCTTCTCCCTTAAGCGACCAAATATAGCATAAAACTGCATTTTTTGGGTCTAATATTATGAAAAAATTGCCAAACACTTCCATTATTGCTCAAAAATTGCCCTTTGACCCCCCCCCCCTTTCCGAAAATGACCCCCTCCTTAACCACAAGCTGGATCCGCCCTAGCAATGTCCAAAATTAAATTGAAATTTGAAACTTGAGAAGACTCCAACGTTTTCTTTTTGTAGATGTGCGGCGCATCATATGCGTAGTGATTACAAGAGTGAGTAAAAAACCCGAACTAACAAGAAAAGAAATAAACAATAAAACAAAAATATTCATATGATAATTAAAGTAAATTGTGAAAAAGCGAAGACAATTGTTGAGGGACTAATACAAATGTCACTTTGTGCACCGTCCCATAAGTTAACTTAACAACAGCCACTCGGACTGATCAAGCATCAGTGGTCATTTCGAATTTTTCAACAAAGCACCGGGGTCGAAACTTACAATCTTAATGAAAATTAAAACAGAATTATTTTTTGATATTTTCCGCAGCAAACTTGTCGCGTAATATTTTGACAACAGAAAACCCCTCTAAAAAGTAACGCATCAACAAAAGAAAAATAAATAAACGAGCTGCCCGCGGAGATGCTGAAGGGGAACTCCCTTTCTCATCTTCCAGATTATTCTCGACTCTTCTACGAAATTCTATGCCTCTGAGCATCGTTACTGAGCATCGAATGTCCAGACATTTGTGTCTGTCCAATCATAAATCGAATGACGCAATAGTCTGCGACGCGCGGCTGCTTCTGATTGGTCCAGCGTATCACACATTTTTTTTCTTGTTTTCCGAGCAAAATCGAGCGCCGAGTTTATTTTGATTCATTCATCCTTTCGGTGCCGTCTGGAGAGGATCTGGGATTTTGATGTTGACAAACGGAGGAAAAGTCGAAAGATTTCTGTTCTGGAAGTTTTTAAAGCTCAATACTTTTGTTGACATGGTTAGTACAACTATGACATATGTGATTTGTGTTGATTATTATCTTCTGAAAATATGCACCTCCTCTCCTAAATTCGAAGTAATTGGCCAAACAAAGCTCTCAATGGAAGAAGAGAAAATATCTTTTTAAGTGGCAGTATTGATGTCGAAGATGAATGTTATTGGATACTTAAACACAAAGAAGTACTGCATTTGATCAATACACGACAACACTTTTGTTTGCATTATAGCATACTGTTTAACACGAGGGAATTCTTTATATAAACTTGTAAATTTTGTTTCTAGTGTTATAGTCTCCCTGCAGTTTTTTATTTTTTTCTCTTTACAATGGAAAAGGAATTTTCAGAAACAACACGTTTTCCCAATGTGTATATGCAAGGGATTAATTGCCAGGAACTAATGTGGCATTCAGGCAAATTATTTCTCAGAGTTGAGTAGGAAAATTCGGTGTAAGAAACTTATTTTTTCTAATCAATCATCAACCTGGTGCACAGCATTAGTCAATCTTCAGTGTGTGAAGGTCCATAAATAACAATTGTGTGCATTATAAAGTTCTGACATGAAGCAAATTATAGTAATCGTTATAATAAATGCATCCCCATCATAAATGTGACTTAAAGTGTTTCATGTGTAAGGAATGAATTAGTATAGTTCAGGAGTGATTCTGAGTTCATAAAAAAATACCTAAAAATTTTAAAGAGAAAATGTGTGTGGGGGGAGGTGATTGTTTATTTACACCAAGGCCTCTATTACTTAAGCATACCTAATTTTATAATTATACATGCAATTGATAAAAAATTGTCTTTCACAAACAAACAAGACACATTTCATATATATGAATAGTTCTTAATATATAATCATCGAAAATTCTGGAGGTGGGAAGATAAAAGCATAATTAAAAATATTTTATTTCTGGTATTTTCGAACATGAAAGTACCAGAATCGATTATGAAAATACCGGAAATCCGGTAAGACACCGGAACACAATCACCCTGTATAGTTGAATGCTAGTACCATATTTATATTGAGTAATAATTAAATAACTATGTTGCTTTTTTATTAATTGGCTGCTTTTTATTCTTTTGCATCATTACTTTCATTCACTATAATGAAATTTTTCCTATGTAACTGTCGGCAAGGTCGCAATTATTCGTAGAGGGGTGTACTCAAACTGAAAAAAAGAAAATTGCAAAATAATTTTTTCATACACACTAAAAAAAGATTTTTTTCTTAATTAAATTAGCAAAAATATTTTTTTACAAAAAAAATTAGCTTTGTTGTACATGAATGAGAAAAGGCTATCTGAATTTTTTTACAGACATTTTATTCAAAAGCTTTATATTTCAAAAATCTCGTTCCATTCTACTTTTACTGCTTATAGATTATATCTTATAGTAAAATTATATGATCAAACAATTTTTTCTCCTTTCTATGCTTTAGGCATTTTCCTTGGAGTTTCCTAAAGGTTGCTGCAAAAGGAGAGAGGTAAAAACAGCATTATTTATTCATTTCTAATAACGTAAAATTCATTCGTTCTAATTAATCAAAATTAAAAATATTTGCAGATTTTAACTTTCCAAAGTAGTTGCTGAATGTTTTTGTAATATCTTTTTGAATTTGCTTTACTTCCGTTGCAAATAGTGGTTAATATAAATTTAGTCAATACTTCAATGAAATAAAAGAAACATTAATAACCGTTTTTAACATTGTAGTTTGTCAATTATTGATTTCTTCAATTTGTGTTTCATTACACTGTTTACTACTGTGTTTTTCCTTAAACTGTTTTAACCATAGATTAACTAGATTACTGAATTTTACATAAAAACTGAATTTTTACTGTATTTATAAAGAAAGCTGTATTATTCAACAAACGAGTGATCAATGGAAGAGAGAGACAGGGGCAAATACAGAAATAAATAATTTTTGGGAGGGGTACAAAAAAGTAAAAAAAGCTCATCCCCCTGTATTTTTTTACAAAAAAAAATTCTCAAAGTTCCTTAAAAATGTTTTTAAAAAAAGGAAAAACAAATAATCTGCTTTAAAGTACAGAAAGATTACATACATGTACTAATAATTCGAATGTATAACAGAAAAAAATCATTTTCGACATTTTAAGCCAATCAACAATTAAACCTTATGTCAAGTTATTCAATATTATTTAACCTAATTAGTAAATAATGCCCCACTTAGAAACGCTGTCAATATGATAAAAACAAAAAGTTATCGAAACGAAATCATCAGTTTTTCCCATCATAGATGAATTAATAAATTGATATTATGTACAATTTTGCAACGCCCCGGTTTTATCTATTCATTTACATTGAATAACCCCTGATTGTCATTTATTCCCATAGTAAACCTAGTGATGTTTATTAGACCGTCCCAAAAAAAATTATTTTCAAAAACCAATGTGCATACCCACTCAAGTTGTGCCAAATGACATTCTAAAGGTGTGGTAAAAATTTTAGCCTAATATTTAAAGATTAACAAACCTCTCATAAGCACCCAAAATCATTTTATGCCCTATTTTGGGTACAAAATATGCATGATGCAACAAATATTGAAAAAATATTTTTTATTCATTAATTTGTACATTTTAAGCATAATATAGTTTAAAGCAGAATGTTTTCTACATTAAATTTTATCAGTTATTGTTAACTTCAGTGTTTTCCAAGGGCGTAGCCAGGATTCAGGTTAGGGGGGTGCAAGCAGTGGCACCCCAATAGGAGGTCATTGTGACCTCCCAAAAAGTTTTTATCCAATACAAATTGGCTGATGAAATTTGAAAACAGTGAGACAGTATTGCAAGGCTGAACTTCTTTATTTTATTTTTTTTCTTTAATTAATTAGTTTATTTATTTTCGTGACGCCTCACATCTCTTTTGGTAGACATAGATAAGTATGCATTCTTGTATTTTATTTATTTATTTTTTAATCATTCAGTAAAGTTCTGAGTTTCATTCGGTTAATTAAAAATTTTCTCCTCAAAAACAGGCAAGCTTACGATCACTTTTTGAAAAGTAATCAATACTAGATATAATAATGCAGTTTATATAAAGTTCCCAAACATTAGCATAAAACTCAAATTTTTCAGTAAAAACAGAAAGAAAAAAGTGAGAAAGAAAGAGAAAAAAGTGCTTGAAATTCTATTTACACAAAAAAGGAAGAAATTATGAACTCAAAGAAACTATACTTTATTCAGTCATGCACACCTTAAACCAATGAATGGTATAAAATATTTCTAAAAGAACAAAACAGTAGTTTTTTTATAGTTTTTGTTTATAGTTCTGCACCAGCATGTTACAATGAAAAGCATGAAAGGGGACAAAATCGTTTGTCAAAAAAATAAATAAAATGGGAGGTCGCAGTGACCTCCCATTGTCTCTTATCTAGGGGGGTGCATCTGCACCCCCCTGCACCCCCCTAGCTACGCCCTTGGTGTTTTCAGAACTCTGAAACTGTAACAATCTCTACAGCTCTCTACATCTCTAATGCTCTACAGCTTGAGGATTTTGTCTCTACAGCTTGAGGATTTTGTCTCTACAGCTTGAGGATTTTGTTTTTTCTAGGGAGGACGTTTTACTTCATTTGAAAAAAATTAAAACAACTAAAGCTCCGGGACCAGATAATATTTACCCAAAAATTCTAGTTGAATGTGCTGAGGAATTAGTAGATACTATTGTAAAAATTTTCAACGCTTCGTATAATTCAGGGACAGTGCCAGAGGACTGGAAACTGGCTAACATTACGCCACTCTTCAAGAAAGGGTCTAGAGGTAATGCAGGAAATTATAGACCTGTCAGTCTTACTTCGGTGGTTTGCAAAATTTTTGAAACTTTATTTAAAATTAAGATTATGGATTTCTTAGAAAATAATAGTCTGTTGACTAGTTTGCAGTATGGTTTCAGGAAAGGTAAATCATGTGCTACTAATTTATTACATTTTTATGACAAGGTCACCATGGCTTTAGATAACAAAAAGTGTGTTGATGTTGTTTACATTGATTTTCAAAAAGCTTTCGATAAGGTGCCGCATGTTGCACTACTCAGTAAATTAGCTGATATAGGAATTGGAGGTAAAATTTTAGTTTGGGTTAGGAATTGGCTGACAGGAAGGAAACAAAGAGTAGTTGTAAGGGGTAATCATTCTAAATGGAGTGAGGTTTTAAGTGGGGTTCCCCAAGGATCAGTTTTAGGTCCACTTTTGTTTATTATTTTTATGAATGATATTCATGAAAATGTTTCTGGAAACATGAATTTGCTGATGATGTCAAAGTTATGGGGGTTGTAGAAAACGATGAACAAGTAAATCAGCTGCAAGAGGATTTGGATCATATTACTAAGTGGGCAGACAAGTGGGGCATGGCAGTAAATGTTGGGAAATGTCAAGTGCTGCATTTAGGTCATGGGAATAAGCATACAAGCTATTATTTACAGGGTTCAGTCATTAGTAAGGCAGAAAATGTTATGGATCTAGGTGTCTTAATAAATCAAGACTTCAAGTTTAGTCAACAGTGCAGCATAGCTAGTAACAAAGCCAATAGGATGCTTGGGTTTATAAATAGATCTATTTCAAACAAATCTAAGAAGGTTCTTCTGCCTTTATATAGAAGTTTGGTAAGACCTCATTTAGAGTATGCTGTTCAGTTTTGGTCTCCTTATCTTAAGAAAGACATTAATTTATTGGAAAGGGTACAAAGCAGGGCTACAAGGTTAGTGAATGGACTTTCTAATTTAGACTATGATTCGAGACTTAGAATGCTTAATATGTATAGTCTTGAGCAAAGGAGAACCAGAGGGGACATGATTCAGTTGTTTAAATTTATCAAAATGAAAGATGATATAGGGTTAAATTTTTGCACGGAAAGCAGGACAAGGGGTCATTGTTATAAGCTGTTTAAATCTCAGGCTAACCTGGAAATTCGGAAAAATTACTATTTTAGCAGAGTAGTGGGAACTTGGAATAGTTTACCGGAAGAGGCGGTAAGGAGCAAGGGAGTAGATAGTTTTAAGAGGGCCATTGATCTTCATTGGGATCTATAATTTGACTAGGACCAGCCCAGTTGGGCCCAGAGCCTGTTGCTGGTCGTCACATTTGTATTTGTAATTTTTAATTGCCATCTCAGGTAAACGGAACACTGTCATTTTGTTCTTGACTTACTGTAGCTCTAGAGTTAAAATTGTATGTCAGCATTTTATATAAAAACTAAAGCTTACATTATATTCATTTTAGATTTGGTTTTAATTTTCTAAATTTTGCAGAAGTAAGTTTAATTTTAATGAATATTTTCTATAGTTAAATAACAGTACATTGACTTTATATTAATTTTACAATAAGAGGTATGTAGAATTCAAAAGTAGTTTTCACAATATCATATCCACACTGTAATATAGCTGATAGAACAACTTGTTTCAGTTTTTGATATACATTATAACACTAATTACCAACCAAAAACCAATTACCAACAAATGGTGAAACTGGACCGGCTATTTCATGATTTAAAGATAAGGAAATTAACATTGTCAGAAAGATGCTTACCAATAACACAAAAACCAAATGTTGTGACCAAACTGAAAATGATCTATGAAAAATGCCAAAATGTATTAAAAAAAACATAGGAGGGCATCCAAGAGGCAATGACAAATTGAAAAGGAGTTCAATGAGAAGAAAAAATGTTTGATATTTCTTATGCAGGCAGACAGTGAATATACCACTAAAATACCTGAAGATTGGAAGTTCCTTCAGGACCAAGTAGGGAAAAGAATGAATTTTATGGGAGGCGAAAACTGACATTTCAAAAACTAGCAAGAAAAGCAACAAACAAGAAAAGATAATAAGAGAAATCAAGAAGAGAAAGCAAAAACAGGAGAACAACAAAGTATGTTATTTGAGTCTTCAATTGAGGCTGCATCAAGATTAGACATTGAATTAAAAGCAAGCACTTTTGTTAAAGTGATTTGAATTTTTTAAAACTAACATCAAAGGGTACAAAGGAGGGCTACAAGGTTAGCGAATGGATTTTCTAATTTGGACTATGATTCCAGATTTAGAATGCTTAACATGTATAGTCTTGAGCAAAGGAGAATCAGGGGGGACATGATTCAGTTGTTTAAATTTATCAAAATGAATGATGTTACAGGGTTAAATTTTTGCACGGAAAGCAGGACAAGGGGTCATTGTTATAAGCTGTTTAAATCTCAGGCTAACCTGGAAATTCGGAAAAATTACTATTTTAGCAGAGTAGTGGGAATTTGGAATAGTTTACCCGAAGAGGCGGTAAGGAGCAAGGGAGTAGATAGTTTTAAGAGGGCCATTGATCTTCATTGGGGTCTATAATTTGACTAGGACCAGCCCTGTTGGGCCCAGAGCCTGTTGCTGGTCGTCGCATTTGTATTTGTATACTCTTGGTGATGCAGATCATGTTCCTGGTTGTATTTTTTAATTCCCAGGTGCCTATCACAGGGCAAGATAGATGGCAAAAGGAGTTTACTGCTTGAAGAATTTGTGCTTTCACGAGGAATACAAATTAGCATCTTATGAGATTTTAGCATTAAAAAGAATTCTGTTCATGACAACAATCTATGCAAAATTGCGGCTCAGTACCCCCAGTAGCTGCAATGTGCCTCATAATGACTTACATCTTCTACAAATATTAGAGGTATACACAGAAGTTGATAGTGAAGTGGCTTTTAGAGCAGTTATTAAAAACTTAAAGAAAAACTTTGATAGCTAAGTGAGGATTTGGTATGATTAGCTTTTTTTACAGATCGCGTGCCTCCAAAGGAAAAAGCAAAGCTTTATAGCGTCCAAAGACCAAAAAGGGTCTAAAAGACCAGAAGCCAACCACGTTGAATCTTTTCAGAATAACATTATCATTTGAAGAACAACACTATCATCATCCGTACTTTGTGAAAGAACGGATTTAGAATCAGCTGTAATGAAACTGGATAATAATTTTTGTCAGTTGATGTTCGTACTTGGGTTGGAAGAAATGAATACAATCAAGCTAAGGAAATAGTGTCTGCATTCAGGCCCGTCATTTCAAGTTTTTCCAGGGGGGGGGGGCAAAGGGTAAAAACACAATACAATTTCACCAGAAAACAACAAAAACCACGCCCACTTAAATGTAAATACATTGAGTTCTCAAAGTCAGGGGGGGGGCAATTGACCCCCAACCCCCCCCCTAAATGACGGGCCTGTCTGCATTGAAGGTAGTAAATGATTGTGCTAAGCAAGCAATTAAATTAGCAAGTGGTTTCAATTTGCAACTTACTAATAACGAGCAACATCGGCTCATTTTTCAAACATTGGAACATCACGGAAAATAAGCAGCATTAAGTGTATAAATTTTTTTTAAAGTAATTTTAGCAAAAAATGTATTTGAGATTGTAATTATTGCATATTGTTAAAAGAAAAGTATAGATAGAAATGCTTTTGTATTGAGTAAATTTTATAAAACTTGGTGAAAAAAATAATTACTCAATAAATTAGGTTTTTGAAATATTTAATGATGTTGAGCTGTCACTTAATAATCTTCAAATAGCTTAAAATTTTGCAAGATAGTTATTTATACCAAATGTCACAATAATGCAAGGTATGCCAGTTCAAATTCCAAATTTTTTTTTCCACCATACAATTTTGGGACGGTCTAATGTTTATCAAATATGCTGTGCATGAGCTTGTTTTAATAAAGACATAGTTCAAAAATTTTACTTATGTGATAGAGAAATTAAAAAACAATTAAGCATTAATATGTAGGAACATTATTTTCATCCCTTTGGAAGCCCCTCCCCCCTAAAATCCGCTACTGGATAGAGATATATAAAATGGGGGGGGGGGGGGAGGATCATTTATGGGGAGTTATCATTCCTCTGGAAATGAGCCCTTCAAAACCAAAATATGGATCCGTTCTTGGTGTTGCTGGTTGTTTCTTTTGTATTTCTTATATTTGTTTTTAAATTTGCTGAAATTGATCAAAATTCTTTCTTTTGCAGAAAGTCATGAATTCAAAATTTCTGAAAAATATGATTAAATGTCTCAATAAGGGAAGTCATTCTCACATGCTCAATAGAAGAGGATATTTAGAGTTTGAAATAACGTTCAAGCATATGAAAGATCCTACTTGGACACTGAAAGATATTAGTTTATTTATGGTAAGATTGCATTCATTTAAATTTGCCCGAGTGTGGAACTGCAGCAGATGCGTATTTGGATGTAAGGCCGGCCTGGGCTTTTGAAACTGGCCGCCCCCTGAGGTGTTGAATTTCAAAGTCGTAAAAAAAAAAAAAAGTTACATATTTGTTTTTTTTTTTTCTAATTTAAATTAGCATTTTTTAAAAATAAATTGAACCACTTTTTAGCAAACTCATGCCAAATTCGAATTTGAAATGCATTTTTAATTAACTTTAAATTAATAAAATTATAATTGCTAATAAGTTCTAAGTAAAAGTAATTATTTTCTTGAAGTTCTTCATTATAGTTTATTGGTTTTTTTAACCAATGATATGTAATAAAATTAATTTATTAATTGATTTATTTTCCTAACATAAAAAGAATAAGAGAAAATGGTTTATGTTTTTTCGGCTGCCCCATGCCTGTAATAGCTCAATGAAGTCCTGACCATGCCATATAGAATAAAAAGATTTCTTTCTTAGCCTTTAGGAACCGGACTGTACACATGTTGTACCATAAGTCTCGTCTAGTTTATAGGACAGGGTTGAAATTTTAACTCAAACCCTTTGGAGCCGTGGATTTTTTCAAGGTTTCATACGTCTGGTACGACAGTTTGTGCCTTCTCTTTTCAATGGAAAGAAATCTGTGGTTAAACTCTCATACTACCTGGGTCGAAAGAAAAATTTCTAAATGAACAGCCCGGATTCAAAAGGTTAAAACTCTTAATAGAGCAAGATAGTTTTTCGAAATCTGTTTTAAGTCATTCACTGATTCATCTGAATTGTTCTACTTTTAATACATTGTGTATTGGGTGCATATTAAAGTTATATCATTGCACTGTAATAATTTTGTTGGGCCCATATGCCTCTAAATTATTAAATGAGGAAGAAAAATTTGAGTTTCAAATTTTTTAATAGGAAATGATGCCTCTAATTTATTAAATGAGGAAGAAAAATTTGAGTTTCAAATTTTTTAATAGGAAATGGATTTTCTGTACAAGCCTAAGCGTCATGAAAACAAAAAATTTCCAGAGCTGTGCAAAGGTCGTTTCAAGGCAAATATGAGAAAGCTGTGCGAGTTAGGAGTGCTCAAGGAGGAAATCTGCGATGAAACCGACACAAACATGAAAAAGTCTGTTAAGAAGAAAAGATACAAATTTATGAAAATGTATGGTAAGATGAAGTTTAAAACTCATGCTTTGCTATTGTTTTTTCTTTTGAAATATTTTCTCGAATAAATTATGCTCGCATATAATTTTTTTTTCACCCTTGTTATTTATATTTTCATTATAAGTTTTGTCTAATACCTTAAATTTATGAAAACATTGAGCATTAAAGTGACAGCTGAAAGCCTACAGTTACTTCTTCCTATACAACTGATTGGTTTTAACTGAGCTTTTTTAAAAACTCCTTTGCAATAGAACCATGTTAATCTAGACTAATAGGGAATCCAGGTTGTCTGAATTAATGAGCAGCGTTGAAGTAATCAAATGCAAAATTGGCCATCGAAGGGAAGTTGAGATGAAGCACTAAATAATGATTTGAGTGGGGGAAAGCCTTTAAAACATCAGAGATTTTTTAGGGGGAAGTTTCAACTATAATTGGAATAAAAAAAGAACTACCTGTCAGATTTTTTTCTAATTGGTCTCTTGATATGCCCAGTGAGGCCACAAAGAAACTGAAATTTTTAGCGAAATCAGACGGGTTGTTTTCGAGTCTATAAAGGACATACATACATACATAGGTGCATAGACACACATTCATTTTTACGAACAAAGATTGTTATAATTTACATAGGCGGACTTAGGAGGAAGCAACACGGTAGAAAATGCTACTTGTATTTTATACACTCCTATAAAATACTAGTAGTGTAAAACACTTTTATTGAATTTTTAAATAAGCCAGCAATATTTCACCTTTATCATCATTTTCTAGCTTTTGATGCTATTGGTAATATCATGTATTTGAAATTACGAAGTGACTTAGCATAGACGGACTTAAAGTCCGTCTAGGCTAATATACTTACTTAGTTTGCTTAAGTATGATTTTGTGCCTTCTTTCAGATAAGAATTTTCTTCATCCATAAAAAGGAAGATTGGGGTCCCCGTAACTTTTAAATATTGTTGTTTTAACTGGTATATTAATATCAATCTGTTGCTGCGGTTTAAAATTAAAAAATCTGCTGCAATCAGCTTCAAAAACGCTCAAGAACATCAAATGAACGGTTATAAACCAACTAACTTGGTAAGCATTCTCTTGAATATGAGATGCAATAATTTTTCAAATATGTTTTAAAAAATAATCAGTAAACCTCAGTAATTTACAGTTCTATGTAATAAGGTAAAATTAGTTATAATCAAGAAATCTGAACATCTCATAATAAGTATATTTTTCAAGTTTAAAAAGTAAATCTACTACAATAAAAGTGCCTCCTGTTTTGTTAAAGAAATATAGTAATTATGACAGGGACAAATTAAATTGCTCTTTAAAAGTACATTAATCTTGATATATTACATTTTTCTGTTGCAGTAGAATCTTATTGCAACCAATACCATTACAACAAAATGTCCATTTCTATGATATAAATGTTCATTCCTTTTTTAATAGCAATTGCATTTTGTTTGAAATCTGTTATAACATAATTCAGATGAAAAATTTGGAATTTGTTGTAACAGGATTAAACTGTAGTACCAAATGTTCAGAGCATATGAACATGTAAAGGACAAAAATATTAATATGCTCTTTTATGTGAAGTCCTAATATCTCATCACGAAAGATAAGGTCTACAACATTTTTTTTTTTTTGTAATTATTGAAAGGAAGCAAATAAGTTTCAGGAAACAAATATAAATCATGATTTTTTAAAGTAGAAGTTATATAATTAAATATGTTCATTGTTAATTGATTGTGAATTTGAAAAAGTGTGTGTTATTTAAGCCTATTTTTTTTAAAGTGTTTTTTACTTTATTATGTGTGATTATTACTGATAATTTCTATTAGTATTGTTGACTATGATATTTTTAAAAATTTGTTTCATGTTATTTATGTTCTGCATAGTTTTGTATAAATAATTTTATTTTCAGATAAAGCATTACCATCTGTTAATTTTGCAATTTTGTGCTTTTAGATGAACTTAATCCTGCTACAGATGAGACTAATACAAAGAAAGTGAGTGGAGCCTCTGTCAACTATTGAACTTAATGTACTAATTAATTTGAACACTTCCTTTAATATGTTTTGACTTATTTAATGCACTTAAACTTGTTTTTGTGCAGAAAGTGAAAATTACATATTTTCCTAACATGTCACTTAAATTTATTTTTCTTCTTTCCTCTTCCTTGATGCTTACTGGCTCTTTTTGCTCCTTGCACTACTGAATTTGAATGCTGTTTCTGCTATTCATCGTTGTTATTTTAACAAAATATATTTTTAACTTTGGCTTAGCATCAGTCGTAAAGCAGCAAGTCACCACCCTTTAGGTTTAAAAAATGAGTAAATTTGTAAAGTGACCTAAGATAATTCCTAATAAAAAAAATGCAAGCATCCATTTTGTGAAGAAACAGTTCAGCATGGAATTTAAAATTTTGGTGAAATTTTGATCATTTATCAGACAACCCTTTGCAGTCTTCTTTTCTCTGAAAATTAAAATAGAAGCGGTATTTAAAATTTTCAGTGATCAAGAATTATCCCTGGATAATTAACGATCATCTAGTTGTTTTTTTAAACAGTATTTTTTAAATGATTATATTACTTATTTATAAACAATAAATTGATGAAGTAAATAAACACTCTAGTCTTAGTTTGACAGCAGACTACATGATATTTTTTGAAGAAAGAAATTGACTGTCCAACCTCCATCATGCTCATTACTTACATGCTCGTAATCGTTAATCTTAAGTTTTAGATGAACTAAAAAATATAGCACAGATAATTGAATTTTAAGAGAGAGGAGAAGATCTTTATATATACAGTAAACTTTTGATTATCCGCTGAAAAGGGTGGCACAGTGACCGTAAATAAGCAACAGTTGTAGATATTTTGCAAAATATATATTTTCTTTTTTTTCCTTTTAACTATTAAACGAGTGAAAATTTGAAGAAGTACCAAAAAAAAAAAAAAAAAAAAATGACAATTCAAATTTTCATTAGCTGCAAAACATACTTGAAAACAAGACTCTGATTTGCACTTCCAGCTCTCTTTCCCAAACCAATTCAAGCTCAAGGCAAGCTAATTGTCAGTTTGATCGCCCCTCCTCCCCCATAAAACTTATAAAACTTACAGAAAACTCAGAATTTTACCCCCTAATCGCGGGGCCCCTAGTTTCCGACTAGGCTGAGATTGCTTCTTGTCGTATGTACAATCGAAACCGTAACCTGCTAGGAGTTCTATTTAAGCTGTGTGAAGGAATCTGACCATGCCTCATGTTGTGTGTTTTTTTGCAATGTAGCGGCGTGAGTTCGTCGATGTTCTTTTCTTTGCGTTCCGTTCGTTCCTAATAAATGTTTGTGTGTAATAACTGCTGGTTGTTCTTATTTAACACTGTGTTGCTACAGGTTATGGGCCCAGACCCATATGCAGCTTAATAGTTAGAGTCAAAGTGCATAGGAACTTTGTTTTGATATCGTGTGTCAGTTCAATAGTTTTGATATCGTGTGTCAGTTCAATAGTGCTAGTTTGAAATGGCAGAAGTACAGCAGGTACAATTTATTAAGTTAACGGAAACGAACTGGAACGTCTGGAAATTTCAAGTCAAAGTAATTTTGACTGCAAAAGAACTGTTTGATGTCACATCTGGAGTGACGCAGAGGCCGGCCGACACGGAGGAAAATGCAGATGCTTTGAAGAAGTTCCAAGTAAAAGACGCTAAAGCTCAAGAAATTATCGTCACCAGAATGGAATCTGGTCCGTTGGCGCATATAATCTCTTGTGAATCAGCACATGAAATGTGGCTGAAGTTGCACACTATCTACGAGCGGCAATCAACTGTCAGTATTCACCTCTTGCAGCAGCAATTTTTCAACACCAAGTTTGAAGGTGATATAATGAATTTCCTTACAAAATTACAGAACATTGTCACAACAATTAAGCAACAAAAAGAAGAAATTCCCGAGAAAATGATAGTAACAAAAGTAATAATGTCCCTACCAGAACAGTTCAAACATTTTGTTTCAGCTTGGGAATCAGTTTCGGAGGATTCAAGGAATTTAAGCAATTTAACAGCAAGGCTTTTGATAGAAGAAGAACGTTTAAAATCTTGTGAAGAAACACTAGCCCTTACTGCAAAGAAACACGCTCGTCCAGTTTTAAAATGTTTTCAATGTGGAAAAATAGGACATAAAAAAAATCAGTGCAACCAGAATAACAGAGGCCAGCAAGCAAACCAAACGAAATTTGTTCAGTGTCATTTTTGTCAAAAAAAGGGGCATGTCCAAAGAGACTGTTGGTTCCGGAAAGGAAAAATTGCCAAGAACGAGGACACTTTGGCTTTCATGGGCATTACAGAAACGGAATCAGATGCACATTTTTATCTCGATAGTGGTGCTTCAGAGCACATGTGCAACAATTTGAAGATGTTCGGAACATATATAAGCCTTCAAAATCCCAAAAAGGTCAAAATTGGGGATGGATCCTGCATTACTGCCACGGGAAGTGGAACTGTTTTCATCGAATCATATGACGGGGAAAAATTCAAAAAAATGAAAATACAAGATGTTTTGTACGTACCAGATTTAAAAATTAATTTATTTTCTCAAGGAAAAGCCTTAGATAAAGGTTTTATTATGTTTTCAAATTCCAGTGATGCAAAATTTATTCATAAAGAATCGAATGCAGTTTGTGCTGTCGCCAAACGGGAAAATAAATTGTTCAAAATGATGTTTCGTATTGATAGAAGTAGATGTGATCTCGTTTTTCAAAAACCAGAAGAATGTTGTGTTGCAGACAATGTATCCAGTAAAAAGGGTGAATCATTGAAGTTTTGGCACGAAAGGTTAGCCCACCAGAATATTGCATATGTGAAAAAGATATTGGTTGAAAATGCAATAACTTGGGAGAATAAAGAAGACAACTTTTTTTGTGAAGCTTGTGTGAAAGGAAAACAGCACCGCACCCCTTTTCAAGTAAGCAAGTCACGTTCAACTGAAATTTGTGATGTTGTTCATGCTGACTTGGCAGGTCCTTTTGAAGTTCCATCAATTGGGGGATCCCGATATATGTTCCTGTTGAAAGATGATTTTTCACACTACAGAAAAGTTTATTTTTTGCAACATAAATATGAAGCATTTGAGAAGCTGTCAGAGTTCATCGCCATGTGCAAGAACCAAGTAGGAAAGAATATCAAAATATTAAGGACTGATAATGGGAAGGAGTTCGTCAACCGCAAAGTAAAAGATCTTGTGCGTTTACATGGAATTGATCATCAGACCACAGTATCATACAATCCTGAACAAAACGGCCGTGCTGAAAGGGAAATGAGAACAGTTGTTGAAGCAGCAAGATCAATGATGGCAGCTAAAGATCTTCCGAAGAAATTTTGGGCAGAGGCAGCAAATACTGCTGTCTATATACTTAACAGAACTGGAACAAGTACAGTGAGTGGAAAAACACCCTATGAACTGTTTCATAAAAATAGCTTTGATGTCAGAAAATTGAAATATGTGTTTGGTGCAGAAGTCTGGACGCACATACCGAAAGAGAAGAGAAAGAAGTTAGATGTCAAAAGTGAAAAAGGGTTGTTTGTCGGCTATGGTGAGTCTACAAAAGGCTTTAGAATTTTCTATCCTGAGAAGAATATTGTGAATTTTTGCTAGAGATCTTGTATTTGTTCCAAGTGAGTCCATCTGCATCCAAAAAGAAAATCAATATTTGGTATCTTTCACTGATCCAGAAGAAAATAAAGAAAACACAGTTCCGCAGCTCATGCATGATGATCATAATGTTCCAGATCAAGCTCAAGAAGACCTAAGTGATGATGGTACATCTGACAACAGAAGTTTGAATTTAGACCCTCCAGTGAGAAGTAGTGCAAAAGTAAATCTTCGCCCCAGAGTTCACCTACAGAAGCCGTCAAGATTTGATGATTATGAGACTGGATTTGTAACAATAACTGATTGTGAAGAACCAGCATCATACAAGGAAGCCATGAACTCATCATTGCATAAGAAATGGGAAGAAGCTATGAACATTGAACTGAATGCTTTAGCTGAGAATAATGCATGGGACATTGTTGATATTCCAAATGAGTGCAATGCAATTGATAGTAAGTGGGTTTATAATCAAAAGAGACAGCAAAGGTAAGATTTCTGATTTTAAGGCAAGATTAGTCGCAAGGGGATTTCAGGAAAGGAATTTATCTTATGAGGATGTTTACTCACCTGTCGCAAAACTAAATTCTTTTAGAACATTAATAGCTCTTAGTGTAAACTTTAAATATACAGGGTGTCCACTCCTATCGTGGACCAATAGCTAATTTCTAAACCGTTAGAGATAAGCATATAGTTCATTTAGGAAAAAATCTCCAAATTACGAAAGGAATTTTGGGTCTATTCAATGTTTTTCAAAAAATCAAATTTTGAACGAGTTACGAAATTTAAATTTTTATACAGCCCCCAGTCCTATCAATCATATTTAGTAAAACATTCTTGACACTGTAACGTTTAAAACTAAAAAAAAATCACTCTTCTACCACAAAAATTGACCGAGTTATGACGTTTTGAAAAATCAAGATTTTGCATTATTTCATGACGTCCATTGAGCGATCTCTCGATGACGTCATGAAATAATGCAAAATCTTGATTTTTCAAAACGTCATAACTCGGTCAATTTTTGTGGTAGAACAGTGATTTTTTTTTAGTTTTAAACGTTACAGTGTCAAGAATGTTTTACTGAATATGATTGATAGGACTGGGGGTCTGTATAAAAATTTAAATTTCG
>JAXGGA010018975.1:0-21004 GCA_038373865.1 Uloborus plumipes | reverse complement strand
AGTGTTCTATTCGGTCTATCCGTCATCGGATGGAAATTACTTTGTGGACCCAGTCGGGGTTCGAACCCCGACTCAGCAGTGCGAGAGCCTCGCACGCTAACCACTATACGCTGAGCGGCCACTTTTGGGCAAGTCTAAATCATTTATAACGTTTTCAACAATGTGTCTAGTTCTATTTTCCATTGTTACATTTTAAGTGAGAGGAAAATAATTTTCTTCAACTGCACAACAGATGGCGCCACTGATGATCGAAACTAAGAGCCGAATTCAAGTGAAACACCATTGCAATCGCTACTGGAAGTCGAATTACATTAGAATTGCACCTAGTAGCAATTGTAACGTATCCAAATTTGGGAATTTGCGATTGCATTGGTGAGTTCCGACTGTCTGTGTTTCACTTGAATTCCTGCCTAAACCGTTTAATGGTCTGAAAACAAAAGTTTTCTCATTAAATTAGGGGGAGGGGTTCAGAAATAGGAGGATATTGCTTTCGAAAATGTTAACCTCACCATGTGCCCAAGCTCCAAAAATAAGATCTCACGAGAGTTGTTATGCTAAAATAAGCAGCTTGTAAGTTCTTAAGCATGGTAATTTCACAAAAATATCAATTGGTTAAACGCGTGAGAAGGAAATCCTCGTTTGCCGCACCGACTTTTCTTCGTGACAACTTTTAATATTCTTTTTTTTTTTTTTTTTTTTTTTCAGAAATTAATATTCAATGGTGATTTCATTGAACCTTCTTTCTAAACAATAACAATTTGCAGGTAATAAAACTGACATGTACTGCATTGATGAACGTTTAATTTTTCAGTTTTCACAGTAATCATTATTCAGTACCAAAAGTCTGGCGGCCACTTTTAATACCATTTTTTCAGAAAAATCAAAACATCGGGGCGTGCTTTTATTGACTATTAAATATGGTAATGTTTCACTCAATAAGTCACTCGCTAGAAGGCTTTAAACCCTCAAGTTTTTTCAGAATTGCATGTGCATTAGTTCTTGGTCTTTGGCGTTCACAAATTTGGCGAATATGGGAAAAATTTGGAAAGACTCCCAATTCTTAAAATCTTCTCTCGATTTTGTCCGGTGATATTATCATGACGCATATCATAGAACGTGACAGATTTGCTAAAAAAATTCCCGATTGCTGAAATTGGGAAATGGTTTTATTTTATCCCGGAATTGGCGACTTTTGACACCAAGCAACGCTAACGCACGGTTTTACAAGATGATATATCGCGCTTTTTCCAAAACGATAAGAATTTTTAACATTTTGCAACCTTTTTGCAGAGTGGCAACAAAGGCTATGAAGGGTAGTAGAAACACAAGACAACACCACTGACGAGTTATCCTACCCGGGGCAAATACTAAAGCTATACACTGAAATTGTTGTTGCCCATGCTATAATTTCACATTTTAATGGAACTTAAAAAGTTTTTCACTGGCTTGATAAACTTATTGTCGAAATATTTTACCAGCATAACTTTGATATACCCCCCCCCCCCAAAAAATGCGTGCCAAATATGGCACTCCCTACCAGGGGTGCCCACAGGGGGGGGGGGGGGGGATTATGGCGCAAGTTGCGCCATCAAAATTTTTGGGGGATATTTTTTTCAACTTATTTATTTATTTAATTATTTATTCTTTCAATTTAAATTTTTTCTGATTTTATTAAATAAAAATTATTCATGAATTTATTTTTTTATTTAAATTATTTTTTTTATTTCTTTATTATTATTTTATTTATTTATTTATTTATTTATTTTGTGTTTGTGTGTGTGCTTGGAATGCCTGGAAGAGGAAAAAAGCTATTCTATTCTGCGCATAATTAGTACTTCTAAAAAATTAATAATATATAAAAAAATAATAGTTATAATTTAAAAAAATATTAAAAAAATAATATTTAAAATAAATAAATAATATTTTAAAAATAAATAAATACCATTTAAAAATAAATAAAATAAAAAAGAGGGGTTAAAATAAAAAATAAATAGCACAAAAGGGTTGAGAAAAAATTTGGGGGGGAATTTGCGCCATTGAGTTTGAGGGGGATGGGCACCCCTGCTCCCTACGGACTTTTTAGGGTTGCTGTTTCTTATTTTGGTGTTGTGCCAATTAAGGTTTTTTCAGCTTTTAGGTTTTTGCTGTTGCCGAATTTAGTATTTTCTTGTATTTTGTCCATTTTTTGAGTTTTTTTTTAAGCTTTGTGCCAACAATTTTTGGATTTCACCAAAAAGTCGCCGAATGGTAAATCCCTACTTGAGGGTCCGGGTTTGGCGATTTTTTTCAGACTGTAGCTTAAGGTTGCAATCATTTAGCTTAAAATCGCCAAACAATCCAATCATCCAATGGTTGCCAGATTTAATAATTTATCGCCGGACCTTAAACTAGGTTTCATCCCGCCGAATTTCCGATTTGGGGGAGGTAATCAAAGTAGTTCCATTTTACCTTTCAATGGTTTAACTCGCACTTCAAACAAGTATACCAGACACTTTTATTTCTAGGAGCTGAAGGAAATTAAAGAAACAACTCAAGTAACTTACAATCTGATTTTAAACTCAGTGAATTACAGTAATATTTTCATACCTATTGTTTTATAAGTTCGCTGCATTAACTAGAATGAGTAATAACATAAAGTAGAGGTATTTAATAGACAAGATAGCAAGCTACAATTATATTCAAATCATAATTTAGTAAAAATCTATTCTACCAATATATATATCCAAGTATTGATGTCACTGTAATGAACACAAATATACTGAATTCAAACAAGGCTTACGTGAAGCGCAATAAGTAATGATTTTATTATTATTCTCACTATAATTATTATTTCTTTAAAATTACATTAACATCTCAAATTAGCTGAAGCACATGATTTAAGCAAGAACGGAACATATTAACTCCCACTTTAATTTCTTGAATCACCATTAATAAGTGGCATTATTTAAGCTCTAGATTTGCATATTAAGTTATTGGGTATATTTTGGTAAGTGGAAATCTGACACGGTCGTCAAATTTTTGGTGATAATTATTTTATTTTGGTAACTTTTTACTTCCTTTTACGTAGTAAAGGAAGTATTGTGATCGCGAAAAAAAAATCACTCAAATTTGAGTCTAAATTTTGATTTTGCTCACCCCCGAATTAATGTTCAGTAGTTTTTTCGACCTGTCAGCACGTGCATATGTACCTACCAACATATAAGCAGCCGAAAAATCCTTTTCAACCACCACCGAGTCAATTACGACGAGTTTTCTCGTGACATCTCTATGTACGTATGTGCGGATGTGTCTCGCATAACTCAAAAACTATATGCCTTAGAAACTTCTAGCTTGGTATGTAGGCTCTAAGGATGGTCTAGTTGTGCACCTCCCCTTGTGGTTGCATTCGAATGTTCCCAAGGGGGTGTTTTTCCCCTTTTTTTGGGGTAAATCAGTGTTAATTTCAATGCAGACTCAAGTGATATGAATTGGCGCGACCACTTGGCGATATGTCGACAAGCTTTTGGTCGCCAAGTGTTTGACGCCAAATTGGCGACAAATTTGGTGAAAAAATTATTCTTTGAATTTAGGTTCAACTTGGCGCTATTGGCGATATTTTGCGAAAAATTCACTGAATGATGTTAAAATCAGCAATATTTAGAAAATTAGCCAAATTGTAAAATATTTTTTGCATTGTTTCGTGGCAGATTAGGGGAGCAAATATTTGAATTGTTACCTTGCTCACTCCAAGCACTTTTTTTTAACACTTAAGGCAAATACTAAGAAATTAACACGTAAAAGGAAGTAGTGTGGGGTCCATACCAGATTTTTTTACTGTTGCGAAGGAAAGATTTCCCACGCGCGTTATACACCCTTACCCACCCCCTTCTCCTAGGGAAATGTAAATGATGGGGCGTACTGTCCACATAGTATATATTTTTTAAATTTTTTAAATTGACCTATCCAACTTCTTTCGCTACATATCACACAAAATTTAATCGACATATTCTTAGAAAAAATGTGCGATGTCACACTTCTTGTTACTCCTCACTGCCCCTCGTCATAAACTGCCACAATTTCGTGCACCTCTCCCCCCCCCCCTCAAAGCATCGTGACATCATTATTTGAGGACAAACCCTTGGGTAAGCCAGCAAAATGCACAGTAATAAACTGTAAAACTAGCAATTTTACAGTTTCTTACTGTAAAGTTAGAAATTTTACAGTCTATTACCGTAAAATTTAGCTGAGTTATACTGTAAAAACAACAGTATAATACCGGCAGCAAAGGTTCCAGTTTAAAACTGGAAAATGCGCGGTAATCAGCCGTAAAATTAGCAATTTTGCAGTTTATTACTGTAAAATTAGCAATTTTAGCTTAGTTGTAATAGTAGAACTTTTTGTAAGACATTGATATTTTTTACCTGTACACATCAGATTTTTTCATTCATTGAAAATATACGTCATTATTTTATTTTTTTTTACATTGTTCACGTTAATGCCCTTTAAGAATCTATTGTAACAAAAAGCAACATAATGTAGAATATAAGATCAACTTTTATTGATCATGTAGATTTCACGAGAAATGCATGCGGTAAAACTCCCCGAAACAAAAGTTTGGTTACGGACTTGTTTTGAGATTTTATCTGATGATTTAAAAAAAATAGCCAAAACTTAACCATCTAATTAACACTTCTGAAGCGATTGAACGTAAGTATCACACTGCCGCACTACTCTTGAGAAATTAAAAAGCAATTCAACATTAAATATGTGAAAAATTATTTTTTTCCCTTTGAGAGGAGACCGGCCCCCTAAAATCCGCTACCGTGGGAGGTAGGGGGGTTTAATATACAAAATAATAATAGATACAAAAAAGAAAGTAAAACTATATTTATTTATTTGTTTATTTTTCCAACGGGGGGGGGGGTTCATCCCTAAAAACCTCCCATTGGAAGCCGCCTTCATTATATGATCCTTAAGACAGACACATTGTTCCACCATTTGGAGCTGCATTTAAACAATTGAAATAAAAAGTAAAAAAAGAAAAATATTTACTTTTCTCATGTAAAAAAGGATTTTCAATTTTTCCAACTTTAACTCCACAGCGTACACCAACTATAATAGATTGATGGAGACTTTTTATCTCAAATGCATGTGCCTTGCGCGTCAGATTCATCCCATCGTTGATAAGATTTCGGCAAGAACAACGGATCTCGTTGCAATCAATCGTGAGTGACTGTCACTTATGTTACTTTACATTATATTAGACGCATCGAAGCAGAGAAGAGAAGAAGGAAAGCCTTACGCAGTGAGTCTCTCCTTTTATTACCGCACAAGTTTAAACAAGCAACTTCCGCGCTGGTTGACAAGTTCGATCGCACTTCTGCAGATAAAAAGAAGCAGCAGTTTTCAATGCGTAAATTGTTCCTAAAAATAGTTTAGAAACAGTTTGAGTTATTTCTTTCTTTGGATTGAATTTTATTTCGGCGAATTACTTTATCCACGCCCTGCAAGAACGAAACTCAAGCGCTGCACCTCCTCCAGTCCAGTGGTAACTTTAGAGACTTTGGAGGCCATTTCTGGGACTGGGAGCCAGTGATGTAGCAAGCATGGAGATAGAAGAAGGAGAGAAATCTCCTACGTGTGGCAACACCTAAAAACGGCGATAAAATTTCACTTTTCCGCCAGGATCGCTCCTGGCTGCAATCTTTACTGTAGACGTTGTTATGGGCAACGAGACGGCGGGGTGCCAAGCTAGTGCGTAAACAAATTCAGCTCATGTGTTTGTTTCTCCCGAATTTTTGTTCTCAAGTGAGTTAAAAAATGCAGCTTTGGCTTCTGAACAGAAAAAATACCCTCCTGAAAACAGGTTTCATGTGTACACAAATGGTTGAACTGAAGATGTAAAAGAAAAAATGCTGGTGCGAGAACTTTCAGTGTTAGCTATCCGGTTGGAAAGCATTGTGACAATTTCGACGGTACATAGCGACTATATCATTTGTAATTAGAAGCTTAAAAAACAGTCATTAATGCAAAATTATGTTTCTAATTGATTAAGAAGTAGCTGTTTTGTCACCTACAAATTTAAAGTGATAAAAATCTAAGTCCATTTCTGTGAAATGAAACTTTTTCAGCGGGGAAAGTGTGGCCTGCCGATGGATTTCAAATCATTGTGACACGTCCGAAATGAGCAGGCAGATCACCTTATCAACTTGTCAAGGCTGAATCTCTTTTCACTCAACCACATTCTGCCTCTGTGTAACATTTAACGAGTTGTTCATAGCAAGCTAAAAATTTACAGAATTTCTTCACATAACAATGCAGCTATGCATAGATGCATGCTTTATCTCTTTTTCCATATGTTAAAAATGCGCTTTTAGAAAAGAAATGGCATATGGTTTCTTTAATTCTTCATTGATGTGTCAGTAAAGAAAAAAATATTGCCTAGTTTATCCAAGTAAATTTTGAATCATTTTAACTTTTATTGAGAAATCGAGAAATATTTAGCAACTCGCTTGTCTAACACCATGAATGATCCACAAGCATTTACATACACAATACATGAAAATTTATTAAGTTTGTATAGAATTGTAAAAAATCACTTCTAAAAAATCTCATCCGCAGAATAAGAAACTGATGTTAAGTAAAATAAAACTAATACTGCAAATACATTTGTGAAAAAAGACTTATTTACATCAACTCGCGTTTCTGATTTGCATACAATTTCACAATACAAGAACCACTAACACATAATTCAAAATAATTGTGAATTGTATAATCATTTTGATGAGATGATACTGTAATGAATATTTAAGTGTTTAAGAAAAGGTGTCTCACAATTTTGGCTATGGTTGTAAATTTTAAGATCCCCTTCCACATATGTTCAACGCAAGGCTTTATCTCTTTTTTCATATGTTAAAAATGCACTTTTAAAAAAGAAATCGCATAGGGTTTCTTTATTTGTTCATAATGTGTCAGTTAAAAAAAATATTGCCTAGTTAATCCAAGTAAATTTTGAATCATTCCAACTTTTATCGGGAAATACAGTAACCCCTCGTTATATCGCGTTTTTCGGGGGACGAGAAAAAAGCGCGATATAACCAAGGTCATTAAAAATAGTTTTCTTTCCAGCATGCAAGTAAATTATACGTACACATACATAAAAATTCCTTTATTCGCCTTGAAATCTTGAGTTTTATCTGGAAGCATTTTCTAGTTGTGCGCAGCTTCATCAGCATTATAGATTTGCTCATCTACCAAGTCTAGCTCAACAATTTTTCGATTCAATTCACCAGGAAAACATGCTGCTGCTGTATCATCGGCCGATTGTTTTCCCCCGCAAATTTGTAATTGGCCTATACCGTGTCTTTTTTGCCACAAAATGAATGAGACAGAGACCTTTTCCGAGCACCTTACATATTTTCTCAAAAACGGTTTCGAACTAAAAGTTTTTTTTTTGGGGAGACAAAAGAAAAGAGCGATATGAAGAGGCGTGATATAACGAGGGGCTACTGTATTTAGCAATTCTCTTGTCCAACACCGTGAATGGCCCACAAGCATTTACATACACATGGTAGAGGATTGAACACCTTATTCAAAAAAAAAAATCACAGGAGCTAGAAGAGTTTATTGTGAAAACTTAAAATGAGACTTAGGTTTTAAAAGAAAAGAGAAGGGGGTGGGGAGGAAACACCAATTTTGAAAATATTTACTTTTTAGGGCTTGAAATTAAAAAAGTGATCTTACGCCAATATTCCAGCACAAAAAAGGAAATAAAATCAACCATGAACTAAATTGCAACATCTGATGATGTTTCTTTCATTATGATATATTGTGATAATAAAATGCTCAGTATTGGTGTATATGTACGCTATGGACTTTAAAAATATTAAGAGTGTTCGAATTTTTGTCCTGATACTTTTGTTATATTCTGTCATGATTTCTTCTCAAAGCCAGTACCCACGACAATGTCTGAATATGTTGTTATGTTCCACACTTCATTACAAGAAGAAAAAAAACAATATTATAAGCAATTCATTATTATGAACTTGTTGCGCACTCCAGTATCTTTCATAATTTGATTTAATACCCTTCTTTTAAGCCACCTAAATGGCTAAAATTAGTATACCATAGGATTACATTCATTCTAAACGCATTAATCCAGTACTCATTCTCCCTTCAAATATTTTTTTAATTCACAAAAATTAATTTTTGCAAGGTTTTGTGAACTGATATTTACTGTGTGTAGGCTTAATGTGCATGCAAGCTTTTTCATTCAAAATATCAATTGATTTTAACTTACTACTTATTGGTACAATGGAAGGCGGTTAATTGAATCAGCCGCTTTAATGCATCAATTTGTCAAAAACAAATCAAAATCCAGCCTCAGTAAATCAGCTACATTATTGAATCAGACGTTTTTTTTAATCAAAACTATTCAGAACAAACATGATTAATATAAGTGGCGGCCACTGTTGTACTTTTTATAACATAAATAATAAAATACTCTTAACGATGAAAAGGAAAATAAAGACACTTGTTGAATTTACTATTTTATTCACCCCCGCCTTCTTGAAATGTATGTAAATTTTCGTCAATAAACTAAGTACAGTATGTTCCACTTGATTTTAAAAAATGCATTGTTTTAAATCAACTTTTCCAGTATTTGGCAAGAACCGTAAATGATATAACTAACAAAATGTGCTCCAAAACTCGAACAGAAATAATTTTCTGCAGTTAGATTATATGAACTGCATATACAAATACAGGGTGTCCACTCCAATCGTGGACCAATAGCTAATTTCTAAACCGTTAGAGATAAGCATATAGTTTATTTAGGAAAAAATCTCCAAATTACGAAAGGAATTTTGGGTCTATTCAATGTTTTTCAAAAAATCAAATTTTGAAAGAGTTACGAAATTTAAATTTTTATACAGCCCCCTAGTCCTATCAATCATATTTAGTAAAACATTCTTGACACTGTAACGTTTAAAACTAAAAAAAAATCACTCTTCTACGACAAAAATTGACCGAGTTATGACGTTTTGAAAAATCAAGATTTTGCATTGTTTCATGACGTCATCGAGAGATCGCTTTAGGGACCGTATGCGAAATCCTTCAAAATCTTGATTTTTCAAAACGTCATAACTCGGTCAATTTTTGTCGTAGAAGAGTGATTTTTTTTTAGTTTTAAACGTTACAGTGTCAAGAATGTTTTACTAAATATGACTGATAGGACTGGGGGCTGTATAAAAATTTAAATTTCGTAACTCTTTCAAAATTTGATTTTTTGAAAAACATTGAATAGACCCAAAATTCCTTTCATAATTTGGAGATTTTTTCCTAAATAAACTCTATGCTTATCTCTAACGGTTTAGAAATTAGCTATTGGTCCACGATTGGAGTGGACACCCTGTATACTCTTGAAAAATCTGGAGTGCTAAGTATAGCAAGTTCAAAGTGTTTTTATTAAAAACATTCATTATGTACTTTCTGCACATTTGTTTAGTTCTTAGCACAGACTTGAGTAATAACCAATGAAATGTACTCTTAATAGTGCAAAAAAAAAAATTAAAAAAATGAAATAGGATTGAGAAAATATTATCATGTGAAATAAATTTCAGAAATTGAAAACCATCAGTTGGTGAGAACTTAACACTGGCAATAAGTAGGTTATACGAAGTTTACTGTATGTTCCTATATTAAATTCTAGTTTATAAATTCTTGACAAATAATTGCTTTTAAATTAGCCTTTACATGTTTATTTTTGAAAAAACAATTTAAAGGGATCAAACTGTACATTTTAAGGTAGAGTTTTTGAAACATATTAAGCAGAACGCTAGTGAACAGTTATCCAACAGTTTCATAGACCTTCTGACGCATCCAAGGTTTTGTATTTAATTGCTGAGTTCATTTGTTCGGTGATTTTTTTTCACTTTAATGTAACTATTAGTTTTATTTAATGGACTGCTTTATTTAAAAACCAACATTATTGATTTCGGCAACATTTGACCAGAAAATAAATGCTTTGCTGTTTTGACTAGTTTGGTGAAACATTTTCGAAATGAGCTGTGCCACCATTATTTGGGCTTTTATTAACTTTCTTGGTTTGTACTAGTGGTTTTCACATGTGTGGATCCAGAGGTGGAGGGGTATGACCTCTTCCTTAAAGGACCAAATATTGCCTAAAACTGCATTTTTTGACTTATATTTCAACAATATTGCAAAATAGCCCCGGTTCTCACATGAAAATTGCACTTTGACCCCTCCCTTTCCAAAAGCTTGATCCTCCCTTGGGTTCCCAAAATGATCCACATGGACTGCCACGGGTTCACCAGCCTCGATGTCATTTAAGCAAGTTATACAAACATTTAGTCATTCTATATGCGCAATATAGTGTCCAACACAATTTTTACCGCACATTTTTTCTATTTTGAAATGCTAGAAACATTGGATTTCTTTCCTAATTTTGGAACTATGCCTAGATGGATGGTTCACGAGCAACGGACAAAATCTGGTAAGGATCCACGGAGGAAAAAAGTTTGGGCATCTCTGGTGTATTCAAAAGCATGACTTGTTCCCGCTGAAATTCATTCTTTCATCATTACTTCAGAAAGATTTATGCATCATGATGCATTAAGAATTTTAGAAGCTGTTTTTTTAGTAGCTTATTGTGAAATAAATACTTGTATGTTTTCATGTTACACAAAACCAAAATAAGTAAGTGCATTATTGATACGGATTTAATACCAGGCTTACACAATCACATTAGAAGTTTTTCTGCATTTTATGATAGTCCACTGTTTACTGACTAATATTTTTGAAAAACAGAGGGGGAAACACCATTAAGTGATCTGATGATTGAAAATATCCCCTGCAAAAGTATTTCTTCATATAAAAGAGGTGACGAATAAATCTGACATTCCTTAGAAAAAATGTCGCTACAAGGATGAATAATGTGTCATCTATTATGTATCATATTACCCCGCGTTAGCCAGCATGCCGGAAAAAGTGAGGTTGACCAGCAGCCTGAAAATTCTCATTTTTCGGCATGCTGGATAGTTCAAGATTCATTTTGCAACAAAATCAAAGTAAATTTCTACTCTCAGTTTCAACCGCAAAGCAAACCAGTGCTAGGAAAAATTATAATAAATTTCCAAAGTAACCTCTTTCTCAAAAACAAACCAATAAATTGCAAGTTTCCAAGATGAAAAAAATCGTGGTGGTTTGATATCTTGCTATTGTTTATTAATATTTTGAAAAATTTAAACTGTTTAATATAATACTGTTTTCTCCGCTGAATCGGGCAACGGATAAACGAATACCCGCTCATACGAATAAAACATCCAGGAACCAATTACATAGATGCAATGTTAAAGATCACCGCTTAAACAAAAATCTCGCTTAATCAAATAATATTTCTTGAAATCGACAGTATTCGTTTAAGCAGGGCCAACAGTTCTTTTAAAATGATCTATTCTATTGTGCGAAGCAGAAAAGGTGAATCTGCAGCTGAGCTCAAAATGACAAATCATTTTTTAAAGTTTTATTCCGCCGTGTATATCATTTAGATGCTACTTTTTTAGAAATTTTATTTCAATATTTCTTATTTACAAAGCACCATAAAACCAGGTATTTAGGTTATACGTATATATGTTACAAAGAATTACCAGCTGACAATAATTCACTTGTGGTTGTAAAACTTGTGCAGATAAGACTTATGTGCTTAGGACTCCGGTGTAGAACTTATATAATTTTTTAAGTTGAATATGCATTTGTTATTGTATTAAATAACTTCTTTCTTACCTTGGTTTTTCTGGCATGCCGGAAAGGACCAGGCAAGGGTTATTGAAAATCTGGTGACACACACATTTTGCAGCATGCCAGCTAATGCTAAGTAATATGATGGATTTTGTAACATGAATTCTATACCTCCAATTCTGTACACCTTGTAGCAGGCAATTCATTTCAAATTTTTCCAGGGGTGGGGGGTCAAAAGGGTTTAAACTCCAATTTCCTCGAAAATAACAAAAACCACTCCCACTTATATGAAAATACATTGATTTCACAAAGCCGGGTGAGGGGGTATTGACCCCCCCCCCTCCCATAGACTTAGGTATTAAATTCACAGAAATTATGCACTTACTCATTTTGATTTGTATAATATAAAGTATAGAACACATAAATTTTGCGGCATGCCGGCTAATGCTAGGTATTATGATGGTATTTTGTAACATTAAAACCTTTTGGTATGTTATGTGTCACAAAACTCTTGAAAATGTGGCGCTATTCACAAATGAAGTAACATTTTGGGGGAGGAAAGGGTTTCATGAAACTGTGACAGTTAGTGACAAGAAGGAAGGTGGGGTAACAAGAACTGTGACATTGCATATTTTATAGAAATATGTTTCTGAAAAGTAGTGTGACATCTGACAAATGGGTAAGGGTTAAAGAGAACTGTGACACTTTGTTTCAAAGGGGGTTTAAAATATTGGGAAAAAGCGAGATTTATGAACAGCTCCTAAGCAATTTTCAATACATTTTGCACCACACAATTTTTTCATGTTGAACATATAAAACAGTTTGGATTTGAAAAAAAATTTGCAGCCAGAATTTACTTAACTGGTAAAGAGTGGAGGTCATAACAGTAATTATTAGTAAATATAGGAGTTAAAATGGATTGCATCGCAATTTTCATTTTTTTTTTTTAATTATAAACTACGGAAAGGTATGCTTGAAAATGCAGGGATGGGGGTAGGGGAGTTACCTCGAATTTTATACACCTTGTCGCCCTTCATTTCAAATTTTTCCAGGGGTGGGGGGATAAAAGGGTGTAAAATCAAAGCAAATTTCCTCAAAAACAACAAAAACCACTCCCACTTATATGAAAATACATTGATTTCACAAAGCCGGGTGAGGGGGTATTGACCCCCCCCCCCCCCAATAGACTTAGGTATTAAATTCACAGAAATTATGCATTTACTTATTTTGATTTGCATAATATAAAGTATAGCATACATACATTTTGCGGCATGTCGGCTAATGCTAGGTATTATGATGGTATTTTGTGACATTAAAACCTTTCGGTATGTTATGTGCCAACAAAACTCTTGAAAATGTAGCGCTATTCACAAATGAAGTAACATTTTGGGGGAGGAAAGGGTTTCATGAAATTGTGACAGTTAGTGACAAGAAGGAAGGTGGGGTAACAAGAAGTGTGATATTGCATATTTTATAGAAATATGTTTCTGAAAAGTAGTGTGACATGTGACAAATGGGTAAGGGTTAAAGAGAACTGCGACACTTTGTTTCAAAGGGGTTTAAAATATTGGGAAAAAGCGAGATTTATGAACAGCTCCTAAGCAATTTTCAATACATTTTGCACCATACAATTTTTTCATGTTGAACATATAAAACAGTTTGAATTTGAAAAAAAATTTGCAGCCAAAATTTACTTAACTGGTAAAGAGTGGAGGGCATAACAGTAATTATTAGTAAATATAAGAGTTAAAATGGATTGCAGCGCAATTTTCATTTTTTTTTTTTTTTTTTTAAATTATAAACTACGGAAAGGTATGCTTGAAAATGCAGGGATGGGGGTAGGGGAGTTACCTCGAATTCTATACACCTTGTCGCCCTTCATTTTAAATTTTTCCAGGGGTGGGGGGATAAAAGGGTGTAAAATCAAAGCAAATTTCCTCGAAAACAACAAAAACCACTCCCACTTATATGAAAATACATTTTTTTCCCAAAGTCGGGAGGGGGGCGTAATGCCCCCCCCCCAAATAGACTTTGGTATTAAATCCACAAAAATTATGCACTTATTTATTTCTATTTGTATAATATAAAACATACGAACATTTACTTCATTCAAATTGAAAAATTGCCGATCGAAAAAAATTAACCTTTAAACAAATTTATCGAAGCAGAAAATGAGGACGTCAGTTTATTTGAGAAAAAATTTGCAAGTTAAAGCTGAGTTTTGCGAGAGAAAGTCCATTTTATATATATACTCTATTTTAAAACGATTATTTTGCTCATTTGCTCTTTATTAACCCGAATCCAATTACGCTATGATTCTCCGAAATAAATATCTTTTAGTGCAAAGTAATAGAAGTAATTACTAGAGTCTCAGCATAATAGAAATTTACGCGAATGACACGTAAATTCTCAAACCACGCCCACGTCAATACGGCCGATAGCTTAGCAGACGACGCAGGGCCTTCGCCGATGCATTAAGAAAAAGATTTTTTTTCTCAAAATCCAAGCTCTTTAGAACTTTCTGATTCACGATAGCTTAATCTTCAGTATGCATAGTAATCATGTACAAAAGATTATAATTTATTTTCAAAGTTTTCTATTTTTCCCGGCGAATTTAAAATTTTCAGATTTGCACTGAAAACACCGGCGTTCTCGTAAAATGAGTTACCAAAATAGGAGCAGCGCCCTCTAGAAAAGTGAAAAATTATCGCCACTTTTCGGAAGCGGAGATTTATCTCCTTAGCCTATAGACTCCCTGGTAGCAAGGAAGTCCTCACTGAAGGTGTGCAACTTTAAAATACCCAAGTTTGATACTTGGAAATGTAAACAGAAGCATCTGTAATTTGACATCAGTTTTTAGACAGTCATACAGAAAATTGATTAGATGAAGAAAAAAGTATATTTTATCGAATGGAATAACTTCAGTTTTCATCATTTGAGTTTAATTTTGAGCTTCAAGGGAGAAGGGGGTCCGGACACGGAGACCACCCCCCTTTTATACGCTACTGCTAGTAGCTCATCAGAGTTGAGAAAATTATGAAAAAAAAGTTTTCATGCACCTCTTTGAAGTCTCTTCGGGGACCCCTTGATGTGGGAAGGGCCGCCAAAAGCAAAGGCGGGCCCCATATCAATTCGGTCGCAGGGCATCTCAGCCCCCACAAAGTATACAAAAATAATGCTGCTCTGATTCCAAAAAGGCTAATGTGGCGTCTAGTCGGCTTAGTTTGTAATGTAACGCGCTACTTTATAACAAATAACATACTGCTAACTTCAACAACGGTCAAGTGAAAGCAATAAGCAATCGCTACCAGTGGTGTAGGAAAAGGGGGGGGGTGATCCCTGGGTCCGGACCCCTCCCCCCTTGAAGCTCAAAATTAAGCTTCTATTATGAATACTAAAATTTCGTTTCTTTATTTAAAGGATGTTTTTCATTGGCAAATCAATCTTATGCAAGTTTGTCTGTCTAATGTCTATTTAAAATTGAAATAAAATTCAAATTTCTCCCACTTACTATTTGAAGGCATAGATTTTTAATTTTCTTAGTTTGATGAATACCCCCCTTTAGGAATTTCTTGCTAAGCTAATGATCGCTATTGCTCAAAAAAAAAAAAAAAGCATATATATGCATAACTACTGCTAAAACGCATACAATTGTTTGACCTCTCAACAATCCTCATTCTGGTTCCTTACTTTTCTAGAGAGGAGCCGCCACTGAATTGGATTGTTATTATTTTCTTTTCTTTTCCCACTTTTACCAGAATAGGCCATCGCACGGAAAAAAAAAAAAAAAAGCATATATATGCATAACTACTGCTAAAACGCATACAATTGTTTGACCTCTCAACAATCCTCATTCTGGTTCCTTACTTTTCTAGAGAGGATCCGCCACTGAATTGGATTGTTATTATTTTCTTTTCTTTTCCTACTTTTACCAGAATAGGCCATCGCACGGAAAAAAAAAAAAAAAAAAGCATATATATGCATAACTACTGCTAAAACGCATACAATTGTTTGACCTCTCAACAATCCTCATTCTGGTTCCTTACTTTTCTTGAGAGGAGCCGCCACTGAATTGGATTGTTATTATTTTCTTTTCTTTTCCCACTTTTACCAGAATAGGCCATCGCACGGAAAAAAAAAAAAAGTTCTGCATGTGACTGCTCATGGAGCTAAACAAGTTGCTTGAGAAATCACAAATGCCTGTGGAATTTCTAAATTTAAAATTTTGTTCATTACCTTTTAAAATTATTACTTTTTAATGAAACATGAGCTATCACATGTAGCCCAGAATGGCGTTTTTTCGCAAAACAACCAGAATTTTTTTAGCTGTTTTCTTTTTTTTCGCAAGTTTTTAAAAAGCATGAACAAAGGTTCAATGTCTCTAAAATATGGCTGATTAGCCTCATTTATGTGCCTTTTTCACTTACTATACGACGATTTTAAATGGTCCCAGCACATTCCAGAGCAAAATAATGATAGTGTCATTCGTTTATGCGTCGCTCTAAATATAAATATTTCATTTATGTGCCGAATTTTCCCAAAAATGTAACAAATCTAATTTATTTTCTTTAAAAAGTAAGCATTTTTCTTCACTTTCCTCTTTAATCTTTCGCTTCTACTGCTCACAGAAGGCATTTTTTCCGCATGAACTAGCGTTCAGAGAGGGACAATTACCTATTATGGATCGTTTTAAAGGGAGCAGTTGGTAATTAGGGTATGCTACAATTTTGTTTTCTCATTATCATCATAGTTAACGGTACAGTAATTGGCAAACCGTAGTAATATGTCCCTTTTCTATAGAGACATTCTTATTCATTCCTATGTTGCGTTTTAGTCCTTTAAATAGGCTTGTTCACTTATACGTCTCTCTCGCTTATGCGCCTTTTTCTTTTGGTCCCTTGGGCTGGTGCATAAGTGAGAGTTCACTGTCTATTGAAAATGAAAATTTTGAAATAAAAGTTCATACATTCAAGGCACCCCCAGTTCTGTTATTCCATCCAGAGTCTGTAGTTTTATCTTTGTTATGGACTCATCAGTCTGGAATGAGAAGTAACCGAGCTAGAGGCAGATATCCTCTTATAGAAGCTAAGAGTGCCAAAAATACTGGTAACTAATGTAAAATTAGCACATCAACAAGAGACTGTAGCAATGGTACCTTATACCAGAGCATTTTTTAACATAGGGACTAGGCGACACTAATGTCGCCTAGTGAAGAAAATTTGTCGCCTAGAAAATGCAAAACAGAGTCACTGGGTGACATTGTAAAATCCAACATTTGGTTACTCCTAGTTTTCGTAAACGGAATTTTTTCTTTCTCTTTTTTTCCCCTTCCTAAATTAGCTGGAGGAGAGGAGAAGAAATTAATTGATATGCCCTCCGACGAAGAAGATATTGAAGAAGATGATAGAAAAAGGAAAGTATTCAACTCCTTGGTACCAACAACGCGACGAAGAGAAAGCGTCAGAAATGAAATTATATTGAGTACCAAGGAGTTTCTTTCACAGAGAGTAGCAGATGACCAAGCAGAGATAATCAAAACACTAAAAGAGTTTCTGCATGCCAAAAAGGCTGAAGAAATGATTGCCGCAGCAAGAGGCTTCGTAGAAAATCTCTTCGGAGCGGACAAAGTAGAAGCTTTTCGGAATAAAGTGATAGGACATTTTGTTCTGCTAATTTGCCTGCTTCAGAAAAGTGACGTATCCAGGAATTGATTTTGAGGGGTGCACATCGAACATCGACACTGTGATGAGAAAGGAAAAAAAAATCAAGAAATACGGTGAAACTTTAAAAACGCAGTATTTCGATTTAATTTTTTCTATTGAACGTTGCTCAAAGATTTTTTTTTTTTTTTTTCACAAAAATGAATATTATGCAAGAACAATAAACATATTACGAAAAAAAATCTTAAGCCAAAAGCACTCAAGTCTTCATCGGAAAATTGATAGATCATTTATACTTTAAAAAAAATAGTTGCATGATAAAAAATATTTATGAAGGTCTGAGAATACCAAAATGAAATTTTTTGTACATTTTGGTTTTTATGAAGTTTTAATTTATGATTATTTTTATTTCATCAAAGATAAGATTTTTCTTAGCTTATATGCACGTATTTTCTCATGCATATTCTACAAAATGTCCATTTAAACGTCCTTCAGATGTTGGGGAACGTGGGGGTAAGATTTAAATAACGGGGCAATTGGAATGTTAAAACATTTTAACTCTTCTGCGCCATCTACCTAGCAATATACTGAATATATTCTTAACCTATAGTCGATTGGACGATTGCGATTCAAATATAAATAGACCTAAAAGTCAAAGGGAATATATACAACTCATTTTCAAAATTTCATACGCATATTGTAATATTTTGCACTTTCTGGAAAATTGTTTTTGTTTTTCAGCTATTACTTACTCCTTTTTTTTTTTAATTCCAAATGTGCTCATTGATTAATTCATTCATTCGCATTCCTACATTAATATTTCTACTTGTTTATTTATTCATTTCTAATAAAACTTTTAATAATATAATAAAAACTTTCATTTCATCCCATGAGAAAAGAAAATAGAAACTGATCCCTTTTTCTCCTAGGTAAAAACTTACTGCTGAAAGGAGCAGTAATGTTTCAATGTGAGTGTTAATATAAAAAACATTTTTTTTTTAAATGTGCGATAAGTTTTTAAACAAAAATCCAATTTGTCACATTTCGAGAAAAAAAATAAGCTGGTGTTTTGTTGTTTTTTTTTTACGATGTAAAATAATAATATGACAATTTGTTCAAAATAATCTTTAAAAAAGAGAAAATAAGAGGAGGAGCAATGCTTAAACACATTTAAATCATTTAAATAATCTGCAATTAATAGGAATCTTAAACGTCTAACAATGTTTGAGAGGGGCGGGTACATCGCTCATTTTCCTCTTACATTTCCACAATTACAGAATAACAATCAGTTTTGCTTCTTCTTGTCGAAAACAGAAAATAATATGACAATATTTCAGTGTCCATAAAGTATTTTTCATTGAAAAAACCTGAAGCATATTTACATGAAGATTACATGTTTTTTTTAAATTCGGTGCCACCATTTTTTATAGTCTTACAAAATCTTGAAGGTGCATTGGTCCCTTTGCTCCCCCCCCCCCCAGGATACGCCACTGCTTCAGACAGCTTGTCTGATGATGGAGGGAAACTTTTCTATTTTTTGAAAATCGCTGTTCCCGGAACAATATTTTGCAAGTTAGTGCAATCTTTCATAATAACTTGTCCACATAGTGCTGGGCCCGAAAGAACTCAAAACAATCTTCTTATTCAAGAGTCGAATGTACATCGCCCTTAATGGCAGTGGAAAAGCAAATTTTGATCCCAGACCCGCTGTTGCAGCATTTTTGCAGAAAAAACAGAGGAGGTACAACGAACCTGATCAAGACTTGTATGGGGACAGACTTCAAAAAAAAAAAAAAATTACAGAGGAAAGCACCATCTAAACATCTTGTCCAAAAAGGGTTGTTTTTTTTGTGTTTTTAATGTTTATGTATTATACTGTTGAATTAATCCAGAAAAAAAAATGGTATCCCTGAAAGAATTATATGTCTTTATTTAGATTACGCATAAAAAATATTTTCAACGTGCAAACAAAAGAGCAAAGAAAAATTATTGAAAAAAGAGAATAATGAAAAGGATATAACATGTAAAATAAATAAAAAACGAGCAAAAGTTTTACTAAACAGCACAAGAGTTACTGAAAAATGCATTCTTTTATAATTGGTCATGAAACTTCAAGAGATCGAGTAAGTATTTGTTCTATTCTTGATTATCTATAGTGGTTCTTTTTTATATATAGTACAGTGTTTTATTAATTTATTTATATTTTTCACAATTCTTTGCACAGTATTTCTTTTTTTTTTTTTGTACTTTTTGCAAAAAAACTACAAGAAAAGAGTAACACATGTACATTCCTTTAACTTATCCCGCCAGAAAAGAAAAAAAAGTTTTTTTTCTTACATCTTTTTAGATTGAATATAACTTTACAAATATTGGGTAAAATTTTCCATTTTTTAAAAAAATATTATTTCAAATATTAAAAATAAATGTTTTTTCTTTTGTAAAATTTTATCTATCTATTTTGGGTTTTTCTCCCCCCCCCCCCCCCCCAAGACAACCGCCCCGTGTCGCCCAGTGAAAATTCCTTAAAAAATGCTCTGCCTTATACCTCTTAAATTTAAGGTATATCTTGGGTATTAAGCAGTATTGAAGTTAAAAATACAAGACAACGTGTTCAAAAGTACAAATAAAATAATTAAAAAAGTTTGAAAACTCTAGCAAATAGCTATTTAGGGGCTATTACAAATGAAGCCCCATCATCAGTGCGAAAAGAGGATGGTTCAACTGACCACAGTCAAGTGAACTAAATTGACTGTAGTTCACTTGACTGTGGTCAGTTGAACCATCCCCTTTTTGCACTGATGATGGGGCTTCATTTTAAATAGCCCCGAAATAGCTATTTGCTAGAGTTTTCAAACTCTTTTTATTATTTTATTTGTACTTTTGAACACATTGTCTTGTATTTTTAACTTCATTAATGGTACAAAGTTTTCGACTGCTTTTCTTACAAAAATTAAGCAGTATTGCATGTATTTCTGCCTTAGCCCTCACTTAGGGGTCTTACTGTTTAAAGTTCACAGTCCAAAGTGGATTTTAACTCTTTCATGATTACAAGCTACTGGCCAAAATTCTTCCCTCAGGTTTCAATCTTTTATTTTAACAACGTTTGCTTATTATCTGAAAAATTTAATTAGAGTATTAATGTCAGATTTTAAGGGGAAAGTTGGAATCATATACAAATCCTCATCCAACAGGTGGATTCATAAATCACTCATACAAAAAATAAACGAAAAGAAAAGAAAATGTAACCTCTCAATGAAAAAGTTTGATTGTTGACAATGCAGTGTAGCGAGTACGGCCTTCTCCATACCGTTACTCGCTTTGGTTCGTTACTTTTAAGATGAACTCATCGATTGCACACACTATTCTTTAAATCACTTCACCTTTATTGGTCTGTACACAACATTTAACTATACTACACTATATACACAATAATCATAAAACAACCACATTCACTTTGCTATGACCCAACACACAGAGGCAGCATTCAACTTCGCTCCTCTCTCTCTGACCTCGGGGGTCCGTCTCTCGAAAAACATCCCTCTCCTCCTTCGCACGGGAGCACCAGGCTAAACTAACCCATGCGACCAGGAGCGAGAGGTCGATTATAA
>JAXGGA010018974.1:0-21005 GCA_038373865.1 Uloborus plumipes | reverse complement strand
TTTTTTTTTTTTTTTTTTTTTTTAACCCCCCCCCCCCCCCTGCATCTATTTTTGGAGAAGCAATTTGAAATTTCTTTCCTTATGTATTAGTTAAAATGTTTTATTTTTTTCCTTTCTCTACATAATATTTTTTTATACAAACTCAGTTGTGATATTTTTCTTACTTTTATTTGGTAATTTTGCGCCCCTCCAATTTTTTACTCCATGCAGGGGCACGGACTGACGGAGTGTTTATCCGGCCCTGGTAGAATATGATGCTCGCAATAACTTCAATAAAAATAAAGTACCGAGTTGATACAATTCTTCAATAATACTAATTTCATTTTCCAAATGAATTTGAAATAAACAATAAACGGAAATAATATTTTTTTTTTCAACAAAAATAATTTTAATGAAAACAATTTTTGGGAATAGTTTTGCAAAATTTCCCGCGGGGTTTGAAACCTAAAAACCCACCACTTAAATGCGGCTCTGCTCTAATGTCGGCCCCCAGAAAGGAAAATAAATAATGCGTCTTACTTTCAGGGAGTTGATATGTTTCTGGCTGATCCTCATGGTGCTGTTGATGTTGTCCAGGTTCCCCTCGATGTTCTCCAGCTGTTCCCTTTGCTTCAACAGCTCCTGCAACAAATGGACGCAATCAATCAACGCATAGTTCTTCGGTACCGTAATTTCCTGCAAATTATTGACTGATGGTACGTTGAAAAATCCTGTATGGACCCCACACTACTTCCTTTTACCTGTAAGTTTCTTAGTAGATGCCTTAAGTGTTAAAATTGTGCCTTGGAGTGAGCAAGATCAGTTCAAACATTTACACCCCTAGTTTCTCACGAAACAATGCACAATGTTTTACAATGATTAATTTTCTAAACATTGCCCATTTTAACACGTTTCAGTAAATTTTTTGCAAAATATCACCAAATTGAATTCAAATTTAAAAAATTTTAAATTTGGCGAAAATCATTTTTCACCAAATTTGTCGCCAACTTAGCGGTAAGCATCAGGCGACCAAAAGCTTGGCAATGTATCGCCAAGTAGTCGCGCCAATTCATATTACTTCAGTCTGCATCGAAATTAACACTGATTTATCCCAAAAAAGGGGGTAAAACACGCCCTTGGGAACATTCGAATGCAACCACAAAGGGAGGTGCACTTAACGAGACCCCCTCAGAACCTACATACCAAACTAGAAGCTTCTATAGCATACAGTTTTTGAGTTATGCATACATACGGACATAGATACGTACATACAGACGTCAAGACAAAATAAATTGTAATTAACTTGGGGATGGTCGAAAAGGATTTTTCGACTGTTTATATGTTGGTAGGTACAGATGCACAATTGCACATGCTGATAGGTCGAAAAAAATGACTCAACATTCCTTTGGGGGTGAACAAAATCCAAATTTAGACCCAAATTTGAGTGAATTTTTTTTTTGCGATGACAATACTTCCTTTACTACGTAAAAGGAAGTAAAAAGCTTTGTAATACAAGCATTATAAATTTCTGAATACATTATTTTACACAAAAATGTTCAATTTTTCCTAGAAGGAAAACAAAACTCTCCGGAAAAAAAAACATCCCCCCCCCCCCCCAAAAAATCCAGCTTTTGACAGTTTCAATCTCTAGTTGTCGGTTTTTAGTCAATTTCTTGATCTATAGAGAAACTAAGTCTGTTAACAAACTCTTCACATTCGAAATTCCAAAGCAGACCCTTCATAAAAACCCAAGACATAAATCTGAGGAGTTTTAATTTAGTTCATTTTAATATCTACTTCAATGTGATATATTTCAATTGTTCAATATTCAATTTTTAGTGTTTACAACATTTTAATTTTGTTTCTTTGAGGTCTTCGACAAGAGTCAATCTAAATAGTTTTGAAGAGTTCGTAATGATTATTAATTTAAAGAACTAATAAGTAATTATTTATACACATGAATGCAATGTATTACACAAGTGTTTTTTCGTTCTCAACTTCCATGTACTCATTTTGACATAATTTTGAATGCAGTTTTGAAAAACTGGTTTTTCTGATAAACTTTTAAGGGTTTTCTTTTTTGACTGTTCCCATCTTTGCTAAAGTAGATGTAATGATGAGGGTCATTTTCAAAATTAGGTGTCATTTGAAATTTTAAGTGCATAAAAAAAATCTATCGATCTAGTATAATTCTGGAAAACAATTTAGCAAATATATTGCACAACTTTAATGTTTTTCGTACAGTTTTTTTTTAAATTGCTTTAGTTGGGACATTTTTGAACAAATATTATGAAAATTGTCATGTCTGTTACCGAACAAGTCTCGAAATTGCGACTATTAGCTTTACATGTTCAATGAGTATACAACAAATGTTGAAAGAGGTTTCAGTAAACAAAACATAATTAAGACTGCTCTGAGAAGCAACATTAAAACGAAAAAATTAAGTGACTAGATTTTTGTTAATATTGAAGGATCAGACATGAAAGACTTAAATTTTGATTTAGTTTTTGAATGTTGGTGCATCAGTAAAAATAGACGCTGGCTTGTACAAAGATTGAAAAAATAATAAATGTGTTAATTTTGGAAAAATGTCTTGTTTAATGCAAGTGTATGCTATGCTGTGTCTTTAAGAGAGATATAAGTCTTTTTATTTGATAAAAATTAAACTTTGTTTACAAATAGATTTTTTGCACAAAAAAAAAAAAAAAGAAAATCTGCTGAAATTAACCTTTGGCTAAGATTTTTTGGCTGCTTGTTAACTTTTGAACTCTTATACTATTTTGTTGTACAGTTAAGCACCGAAACGTATACACGGGACTGCACTGTACAGTCGAGTCTCTATATAACGAACACTCTATTTAGCGAAGTTCTCTATATAACGAAGCATGTTCTGCGACACAGAAAGTTTCAGTAAAAAAGCATGTAAATTTGTCTCCCTTTAACGAATATCAAATGGCCCAATTTCTCTATTGCGAAGTTTTTATGGGAGAAAGTGTCAATGTTCTGGAAGATAGAAGTCTTTCTTCTACTGCTTTTGTGAAGGCTTACTTCACACATGTGAAGAATCACTTCACACATGTGAAGAAGTTTATGAGCAACGTGTTTCCAAAGTGCAGCAAAAAATCACGGACTATTTTCAAAGTAAAACTAGTGTCGTCGACCAAGTTCAGGTTTGGTTCTTTTAATTTATTAATGTAAAAATTTGCAAAAATTCACCAATTATACTACAGATGCAAGTAGCATTCCTGATACAATTTAATAGGTTAATAAATTAATTTAATTAGTTTTATTTCTTAATTCATTCACTGCGTTACATTTATAACTTCAAAATATGCACAGTATTTATTTCTTGCTAAAATGCATTTATTCCAAAAATAGTAAAGTGAGAATTAACCTAATGTTCTACTTACACATGTATAGCCCCTATTGAAAAATTAAGCATAGAAATTTACTATTTTCTTTATAGCGAAGTTTCTATATAACGAACCTTTTCAATGGTCCCTTGCGACTTCGTTATATGGAGACTCGACTGTATTTTCTAATATTTTTTGACATAATTATATACGTTCTATCGAAACGGGTCCTTATTTTTGGATGAAATAACTAGTTTTAAAGAAATTCCAAAAAGCAAGAGACCCAAACAAAGTACCCGGGATTGACCCCTGGTTTTAAAATACCCACAACTACATTAACCCTCACTAATAAAATCATTGGATTATAAATTCAGCCGCTTTTTAAAATCAAATCTGCAGGACCCAAATCTTCACAATATCAACTCATATTAAAACCATCTTTAATAAAATCACTATTGCCGTCTTATGAAATCAAATTTTTAGAAAATGGATGTTAAAATTTGAAAACAAGTTATTATTGTGTTGAAAAGTGTAACAGGCAGAATAAATTCCAATAATGTGTAGAGCATTGAGAAGAAGAAGAGTGCCTTAGAAAAAGTCAGTGTGCAAGATTTGTATCAAAAAAAGTATGTCAGATAAACACTTGATGTCATCCTACACACTTTAGAGCGAAGAGTAGATTAATGCGATTAATGCGTTGAAAATTACAAGAGCGTTTTAAAACCTTTTAAAGGCTCTTGAATTTTCCCCTTCAAACTGTGTTATATGCCAATATTTAAAGAACCTTGGGCAAATTTAATTTAAATTATATGTAGTCAATTGTATTTTGAAACTTTTAAAAGTATTAAGCAGTAAGTTACCATTCCTAAACCATGGTTAATCATGTTTTAAAACCATATACCAATTCAGTTATCCATTTCTTTTTTAGATGATTGAAACTTTTAAACCTTTTTTTTTAAGTGCAGGTATGCCGGTTTATAAAATCAAATATCCTCGGAACAATGTGATTTTAATATACTGCAGGCACTATACCCACAACTACTCAATACTGGATATACCTCAGCTGTTAGTATCCCGACTTGCTCAGATTCATGAAGCAGCCCCAAGGAAGTATTAGTACTCTGCAAAGTTCTCTCCTCTATCCTCCTCCTCTCTTCCAAGAGCTGCATTCTCTTGTTTTCCCATTCATTCCTCTCCTCTCCATTCCCCAACATATATCCACTCTGACCCTGGCGGGGATGATTTAGAAACTGGTAGTCGTCGACCTCTTCTTCGTCGTCGTCCAAGAAAGGATTGGATTTGAGCTCTTTCGCCATTTTCTCCGGAATGTTTTAAGCAGACATTTGAAGGTTGGATTAATCTTGTTTAATCAAGTTCTGTCAAAAACGAGGAAGTGTTCGTCACCAATTTTGATTCAATCTGAGTCATCATCACCACAATCATAACAAAACTGAAAATTTATGATTTGGAGTTGAGAGGAGTGAGTGCTGCCCAGTTTCTCAGTCGTTGGATGTGTTCGAATGGAGTAACTTATCAGCGATCATTGACTTTTAACCGACGCATCCCAATATTACCGGTTAGTAACTCGTATATGAAACCACTAGAACATCCAATCAACAAGAAATAAATATTTATATTTGCATAGTACAAGCAAAAGGAAACTGATGACATTTTATAGCATCATGATGTCGGTCAAATAGTTGCGCTATTCGAACACTCCCTCTATAGCGGCCCGTATCTTATAGCGTAAGAATGTCATATTTTTTGCATTTAATCCGAAATTCAGCACAATATATCTACATGCACCCTCATTTGCTTCTCATTAATGCTATAATACAATTTTTTTTAACCGACGAAAACACTAATTAAATAAACAAACGATCATCTGCTGCCAAACTGCGTAAAAAAGCATTGACCAGTTTAAATGCCCGGTTTGTTTTTGTTTATTTAAACTTGCTGAGAAGAAATTCGAATCACGAATCTGATCTTTTTTATGACATACAAGGACATCGGGAGAGATCTTTAATTCCCATTTGGAACTGAAAATGTGGTTCACGAGAAGTTTATTGCGTACGCAACTTGTCTGCGCCCTAAAAACGAGGTGAGTTTGTTCGAAAAGTTGGAATTAAAGTTGGTTCTTACGTGTCAAATAACTTTCTGTTCCATCGTAGAATTTTTTCCTGTTTTTTTTTTTCCTCTGTGCAACGGCAAGGAAGTTATCTGTATATTGATCCATTTTCTTCAGCATCGGAATGCGCTCACTTATTTGGATATCATCTACAAATACACTATTTATGCTTTATTTTTTTTCACTTTGGAATGTTTTGAATCGAGGCCGTATTCAAGGAGTGGGTGTTTAGGGTTCAAACCCCCTGCAAAACTATTTCGAAAATCCTTTTAATGCCCTTTTTTGCTAAAAAATAATATTGTTACTATGTTATTTTTAATTTTCTTATTTACCTTTCAATTTCATTTGAGTAATGATATCATCATTTTTGAATGACAGTACGAATCAATTGATTTATCTGCAGCATTTATCTTTATTGTAGTTTTTGCAAACAAAATTTCATACACAACAAAACACTTTTTTTAACTGGGGTCAAGGTGCTTTGTACACATCAGAATTTTTCCTTCATTTGAAATATATGATGTTATTTTATTTTTCATATTTATGCACCTTAAGCATCCAACAAAAAGCAACAGGATATAGAACACAAAATCAAATATTACGTATCATGTATATTTCAGGAGAATTGTGTTGGTAAACCCCTCCCCGAAATAATAGCCTGGTTACAGCCCCGTCTTGAGTATTATGTGTAAAACTATTATAACTGGTGACTGGCAGGAAGACAACGAATGACTTAACAAAAACTTGTGTTTATCTATGCGCAAAAACTGTTGTAATAATGTTATATTTTTGTGCAATAATAATTTAATTATAGTTTAAAAAAACTAAAAAATACGCTTTTATAGAGTTTTTTCATTTCAAATACAGAAGTAATTCACTTAATACTATCCTAAAAACAAAGGTACTTTTACATTTGCTAAAAACATGAATTTTATCTTCTATTCAGTTACATACAAACAAGTGAAACACTCATAATACATCAGCATGTAATATAGTTAAGCTATGTAATATAGTTTAATAATAGTATTGTATTATCTTTAAACGAGCAATTCTTGATCTCGAAAACGGCTCTAACGCTTTTGAGAAAATTTTGTATTTAGATACAGTTTTGGTTTTTCTGAGTTCATCTACATCGGCGTTTTTTCTATAAAAACGCGAGTTTTTATTTTTAAAAAACCCTGTTTTTTTGTGTCTTCATTAGCAGTTTGAGAAACTTTCTTTCGCCATTTTCTTTATGATTATTATTGTTACTGTTTCATAGCAACCACGATTTATTATATAACAATGGATTTCATATTTAATCACATCATTGTAAGTTAAAATTTTTATGGTATTTGGCAAACGAGTTTTGACAACATTAGAATTGTTTTTGAAATGTTAAAGAGATTGATCAAATTAGAGCCGCCGCCATGTTGACAGGCCGGTGTATCAGCTTGAGTTGGATCACTTTGGATCCATTCATTAACTTTTACTTTTTCATGGTTGCCGAGCTAGGGTTTCCAGAGTAAAGTTTCGGGCATTGCCAAGATGCACTTGCCGCTAATCATTGCTCATGGTAAAAATTACCAAAACGCGATACTTGCCAGAAAAGGTACAACCATTCATCAACCGGCTGAAAAAACACAACACGTGCTGGATCCAAAGTGGGGAAACTTAATCTTGATGCTTCTTCTTGTCTATATAGAATCCTTAGTCGTCAAACGTCCCTAGATCAAATGAAAGTTATTGTGGCGTGATTTTATGTTGCACATTGTTTAAATAAATTTGTATTTTTTGCGATGTATTACGGATGTTTTAAATGTGTAATTACAACCAAGGGCATAAAAATGCTTTTCAAGTTTCTCTAAATAAGTACTTCGAACTTTAGAAAAAAACCATGATTTTACAAAGATCTTTTTTTTAACCGAGCTAAGCTCGGTTGTCCGGTACTTTCTTTTAGATTTGTAAAGAACGTGAATTTATATTTTATTCAGAGTTACATGCATACGTACAGACATAAAGCAAACTCACATGTGAAATATAGCTGAAAACTGGGAAATTTGGTTAGTAGCCAGTGGCCAGTGGACTCAATTATATTAGTCTCCACTTTTTAAAGTTAGTCGCCACTTTTTAAAACTGCAACTAATGAAGCACTGTTAATACGTTTTACATTTTATATGTTTTTAAATGGGTTTCAGAGGCGTTCAATACATATTGATGTAAACCAACAAGTTGTATATTTATTTGTATGTTTCCTTTATACAGTCCCTTTAAAATCGTATAAACAGTGCTTCACTTTATGTTTCAAATTTTTATGAATAACGAAAAAAAGTATCAGAATATCGCTCACGTAAGAAAGGTGATACAACTCAAAAGCGCAAAATTTTACAGAAGAGACAGAAAAGAATTTAAACTTTAAGTACAGCCTAAAACAAGGAAAAGTTCAGTTTTAGAGCATTACTAACTGATTTTGCAAACCATAGGGACCCTTATGATTTTTTTTGTAAACAACATCTGAAACTGTTATATATTTCTACATGAACCGCAAAATTTACCCATTTGCTCAGTCATAAATAAGATCAAGTCAAAAGTAATTAAACAGTTTCATACTCTATTCATAATACTTAACTAACATTTCTAGAACAAAAATGCATACCGTATATAGGGTCAGGTGGGGGAAAGTGGAGCTAATTTGAAAAACACCCATTTTCTCTTTTCTAATTTAAATATTTTGTTAATCCTTTTTTAAAGACATAAATTGAGATTGTAGTGAATACTTTTATGTTAGTTTTAGAACGTTCTAAGCAAATTAAATGCTTACAAAGCGTTTTTTTATGCTCATTGAATGTGATATGTAAGAGTTAGGTGTTTATTAACTTTCCTCTAGAATCATTATTCATAGGCAAATGCTATTTATTTTGGTATAGACTTGTACTAGAACATCTGAGGATCAGCTCTATATCTATATACCTAGTCCTGCCATAAATATTGTTATAAGGAGATACATACAGATTTCAACAAAAAATAATATTTTTTTCAAAAACTTTATTAGAAAATAAAACTTACATATTTAGAGAGTAAAAAAAAAAGAAATCACTCAAAATGTCCCCCTCTTGCCTTGACACAGGCATTTAATCTCCGTGGCCAGTCATCAATAGCAGCACGCACTCCTTCTTCAGGAAAGCGCTCAACTGCTCGGACTAGAGATTGTTTGAGGCTTTCCAAGTTAGGGTGTGCTCTGTGGCATGCCATCCTCTCCAGTTCAAACCATAGCCGGTAATCCAATGGATTGAGATCAGGGCTTCCTGAGGGCCAATCCGAGGCAGAGATGAACTCAGGAATGTTGTTTTGCAGCCACTGCTAAGTTGACCTTGCCTTGTGAGCTGGAGCGGAATCCTGCTGGAAAACCCAATGACTTCCAGCAAACAGGGTATCATTTAGAGGCTTGACAACCGGTTCCAAAATATCGTCCTGATAGTTTTTAGCGGCTGTTTTAACTCCTTTTTCACAAAAATGGAGCTTTGTGGTGCCATCAAAGCAAACTCCCCACCAAACCATCACTGAAGAGGGGTGATGATCACTTTCTACTCTTCCAATGACTTCCTGGGCTTCTTTAGAGCTGTGCACGTACACACGATCATTTTGGCGATTAAATTTTTCTTCAATCGTAAAAATTTTCTCATCGCTAAACAAAATTTTTCTGTGAAGGCCATTGGTGTAACGGCCAAGCAGCACTTTACATCTATCCACTCTAATTTTTTTTAGAGAAGTAGTTAGCCTTTGTCCAGTCATTCTTCGAAATGCACCCATCCTAAGGTCACTTTTTATAATGCGAGACATTGATCTGACAGAGATTCCCATTTCCCGAGACAAGATTTTTTGTTTTCGAATGGGATTTCTCCTAATTCGAGCAGCCACTGCTCTCTCTGCGTTTGCCGTTCTCACAGTGCGGGGACGGCCTGATCGGGGTCTGTCACATACAGATAGGGTCTCATTGTATCGATTTATAGTGCGGTACACGAACATACGGCTGATACCCAAAGGTTTCAAAGTGTTGAAAATATCTGTATTACATTTTCCAACTTTGTGTAAAGCGATCACAGCTATACGGTTTTCATTATCACCCTACTCCATGTTAACTGAGTGGAAGAAAAATACAGATTAATTGGGATTATTATACTGACATGTAAAGAAAATAAACAGATAGGGTCAAAGATTATATAAATAATACCCAAGGATGTAAACAAAGCTCAACTTTTGTAACAGTATTTATGGCAGAACTAGGTACATAAAAGACTACTTCTGAAACCGTATGTCCGGGGTAATCTTCCAAACTACTGGACCGATTTTAACCATTTTTGCACCGTTAGATAGCTACAGTAACAGAGAGCAGGATAAGCTATAATTTATTTCTAAAAAGCTTAGTTTAAAAAAGTTATTATGGAAAATAGTAAATTTCATTTAATTTCCCCATTAAATAATTAAATTTTCAGTGCATTGTTGCAAAAATTTGGTTGCCATGCAACAACAATATTAATAGTAATCATGGTGAAAATTTTGAACCTAGGCTTCGCTGGAGTAAGTATGAAATTTATTGCTTTCTTAGGATTTTTATATTCATCTATGCCAATAATCGCTAACGTGGTAAATAAAAAGGGAATTGATTTTGGCAACAGTTAGAGAACAGAAAATGTTTATAGTCAAATAATTTCTAAGTTAGGTACATAAGATGTTTTCAACAGTGTAGTCACAAGGATATAAACTAATGATGGGACGTATTTTACGTGTAATGTTTGGAAATACTTGACTCCAGTGCGATTGATTTTACAGGGTGCGACAAAGAAAATTGCTGATTTTAATTGGATGCTAATTAGCAAGGAGTGGTCAGAAAGGAGTGGGAAGAGTCTCATTTTAAAGAGAGGGTCCTGAAGTTTTGTTATCTTATAGTTTAGTTGTCGCCATGCGTTGGACGAAGGAACAACGAGCGTTCGCCGCCGAATCTTACTTTTCAAATAATCTGTCGGTGGTCGTCACTCAACGTGCCTTCCGAACTCGGTTCAAAATTCAGCCCGTTGTTCCCATTCCTGGCTGGGAATCGACTGTTTTGTGGGTGAAAACATTCAGGGAAAGTTGGGGTGTGGCAAAAAGAGGCCCAGGAGGTCAACGGATTCCCAGAATCCTAGAAAACGTCGAAAAAGTGAGGAAGTCTTTTTTGCGCTCTCCCAGGCGTTCAGCCCGTAAACACGCTGCTGCTTTGGGTATTTTTGATTGGACACTGAGACGAATTCTTCACGACGAACTCCAGTTTCATCCCTACAAACTTGATGTGGTTCACCAGTTAAGTGATAACGTCTCCTTGAAAGGTACCGTGGCCAGCCCGCTCTCCCGATTTAACACGCCGTGACTATTTTTATGGGGGTATCTCAAATCGATCGTTTACAACGACAAGCCCCGGACCCTGCAACGCCTGAAGAACAATATCCGGCTTACTATCACCAACATCCCAGTCGATATGCTCGAAAGAGTTCAACAAAACTTCAAATCTAAGGTAGATGAGTGCATCATTAACAGGGGCCGCCATGCTTCCCGATGTAGTTTTTAAATCTAACTAATATAAAAATTCAGAATGGGTACCATATCTTATAAAAAGTAGTAAACTGATACATGAAGTACTTTTCCCTTAGTTGACTTTTCAAATCTGCAAGTTTCTCCGCCGCACCCTGTACCAAGCTTATAACATTTCCGATTTACCTAAACATTATTTGTAGCTTGCATTTGTATTTGCGGTGTGTAATACAGTTTTTTTAGTTTGTCCAGACCAAGGCTTCACTAGATAGCGTTTTATACAGGCTGCTTCATTTGATCAAAATCTTTGGGATAAAAACGGATGCATGTCGCCTAGCGACATCTACCGAATTTTGTGGTAACTAACATTATAAACAAATCAGATAATAAAAGACAAAATTAAAATTTAATTTGTTGGCGACAATTTTACAATTTGGCATTCAATTCTATTTTATTATATTTTAACGTCATTTAATAGCTTGTTCGATTTGCTGGTTTATTCTGCATTTTAACGGCTTGTTTTAATTAGTTAGCGAATTATTTTTCATTTTAATTGATTCTAATTATAATTAAACTATGAAACGACACTGGCACCGCAGAGCGATAAATGGCGATTTTGGAACGATAGTTCCATCAAAACTTTTGATGAGTTTAGATTGTCAAATTAATTTGTTTGGCGAGTTTTTTAACAAGAATTCTCACATTATTTCGCAGCTTTTTTTTTCAGCTGGCCAATTATTTTACTTTCAAGTATTAAACGTATGTGTGAAATTAGAAACAAAAAAGGGAAGATTTCGGTGATTGGAAGTCTGGTTATCTTTCCCTATTGGCGTTAAATCTTTGTGGCCAATTTATGAGCGAGGGAAATACTTCCTTCGCAAACATAAACTAAAAAGCAACAAAATAAAGTAATTATCGCCAAAAATTTGGCAACCACACCAGATTCCCAATTATCGAAATATTATCAATGTGTGAAATTTAACATAAAAAGAACATTACCTTTTAATGTTGTGTAAATGAAAAAAAAATTACATTTGGTCGTCGTAATATTGTAGTTTTGTTTATTTTTTTCGTACTTGTATTGCTCTTTAGTACTAAGCGATTATATATGCTCATTTCGTTGTTACTAAAGAAATTAATATGTTTTGTTGTCAATCGTCTTTCCGTTGAACACCAATCGCTTCATTGCAGGGCATTCATTCTGGGGCATCAAAAGGAAATGTCTCTGCGAATAGATTCGCCATTTATCGCTCTGATGGGTCAACGCTATCAAAATGAACATCTGAGCTTTTGCGTAGCAATTAAGATCTCGTGAGCAACAATAATGAAACTAAATAGTAAATAGAACAATCTTATTTCATTGCTACATTTTTATTTATCGGCTGCGAATTTAAGCGTATATTTTATTAATGCAGAGATGTCAAAATTGAACGCCATTGCTATATGTTGCTAATTCGAAGAAAGTAAACAATGAATGAATGTCGTATGACTGAATCATGAGTTGCGACCAACTTTACCTGAAAAGGGAATTTATTTCCCCTAAAAAGCAGTACTAATAAGGATTCGGCATCAATTCACTCTGTACTCCACTTCAGTAAACTATATCAATATTTTTTAACCCTTAAAGATAGGATGAACATCACTTTTTACAGCAGAAACAATGTGCTAATAAATGTAAACAAACACATCATTCAGCGCTCTCTAGCGGGCAAATCTTTACCATTGATGTTTTGAGTAATGAAGCAGCCTGTATAAAACGCTATCTAGTGAAGCCTTGGTCCAGACAGAAAAAATTACCGTTGCTTACAGAAGTAGCCATTATGTATATAGATATGCACTTTAATGTTGAAAAATTCATGAACGAGTGTCACTAAAACACTATACTCAGCAGAAACCCGGGCAGGGCCGGGTACCCGGCTAGTAATAAAATAAAAAATAAGTTTATAATACTATTTATTATGAGGTGTTTTCTGAGGTGGGGTAAAGTGGGTCTATGGCCAAACTTTCCTGAGGGTTTACGATTACGTCACATATTAAGTAAATTGGTGCTTTTTTAATGATTTTACGTCCTTATTTTTTATTATTTTGCTAAAATTGGCTCTTATTCTGTAAAAAAACATGTTAAATTTTACTTGCTTGCTGTTTTTCCTGCTTTGCCATTAGTTTAACATGGGAGTTTATGGGCTTGGCGAGAAATTGGCAAGTTATCGCGAAGTTGGCATCACTTTTGGCGGCTTATTTTTGTCGCCAAATTTGGCGAAAAATCATTATGTGTCGCCAAGCTTGGCGATATTTGGTGCGTTATCGAACACATTAGAATTCCAGAATTTTTCAGTATTGTGAATGATAGAACGCAACTGATGACATTGTTTCCTTTGTTAAATAACGGGTAAAAACGAATTTTTTGTGCATTTGTACCTGTAAATGAAATTAAGGTATTTTAATTTAATTTTATACTTATGTCAAAATCAATATTTACACATTTTTATAATAATTTACACTAATTTCTGAACTAGACCCACTTTCCCCCACCATGGGGGAAAGTGGGGCTATCAACACATGACGTTTTAATTGTTTTAGTGAGAGAAAATAATCGAAGAAAATAAAATGGTTCTGCCTCATACTTAATTAATATGAACCCAATGCATATAAAATGCATCAAAAGTTTCCTTAAAATAAACTTAATAACGTGAATTTGAGATAGTTTCTAAAAAAAGCTCGATTTTAGCCCCACTTTCCCCCACCTGACCCTACTCGCGTACAAGTCGAAAAATTTAGTTCAAAAAATGAAGTTGAAAGTTAGGGGGTCGACTTATACGCGGGGCAGAATTTCCGAAAAATTTTCCCGAACAACTTTTGGAAAAAAAAAACACTCAAAAACGAAGAGATTTTTCAGATTCAGTCCAACTATTTTAAACAGACGCTAAAGAAGTAAATACTCATACATTCTACTGTATTTTTGCATGGTTTGATTGTGAAATAAAGAATAAATATTTACAATAAACGACCGACGTCGTGAAAACTGCGGGAATTGCGAATTCGCGAATTTTCCGATTGATGGTGTTTATCCTTTTGAAACAGAATGTAATACGGCTACATCGCAAAATTTATTGATAATAATAATGCAAAATAAAAGCAACAAATAGCAAAAATCGTCGCTGCAAAATCGAACCCTTACAAAAACCGCGATCGTAAAATCGAACCCTTTACAAAAATCGCGATCGCAAAAATGAACTCTTTTTGTAAAAAAGAATAACAATCGGGTTATTTTCAACACAAGAAAGCTCACTGCATTCCATTTTCCTTCCTTTTAAAACGCTTATATATTTAAAAATCGCGGTAAAACGTTCCCGGATCGGTCCCGTTTTACAAATATCGAGATCGCAAAAATGAACCCTTTTAGTGAAAAGGAACGACAATCGTGCTGTTTTTAACACAAGAATGTTCCAGTGCATTTCAATTTCCTTCTTTTCAAAACATTTATATTTAAAAATCGCGGCAAAAGGTTCCCGATCATTTCAGAAAGTGCGGTCTCGACTTATACGCGGGTTTTCGATTTTTTCCCGATTTTCCTTAAAAAAGTAGGGGGGTCGACTTATACGCGAGATCGACCTATACGCGAGTATATACGGTAGTTATACGTATCTTCTCTATATATATTTGCTGATTTTCTGACTAAAAGAATGTAGTATTTTATAATGATGAGTTTTAGTTAACAACTGGAAACATTTAAAAATAGAGTAATAAATAATGCTAAAAACAAGAAACCAGAGTTAAATTGTTTATTTAAACACATCATGTACTTGATTAAAATAGTATGATAAGTTTCAATTATTTATATATGCTCTGAAAAAGGTTTTTAAATTTGTACTGAGAATTGATCTTATTGAAACTGTTTAAAAATATGTAACATTTTAACGAAAAACGATGTTATTTTAAGTGACTCCTCTTCTTCAATTTTGCGCTTTCCCCCACGTGATCGCTGAGTAGCCATTCCAAAGCAGGTGGCACGTGCAGGGTTCAAAGTTCAAAGTACAAATGACGAATGGCGGTTCCTTGTGGCTCAATTTCTCCCTCTAGCGATGGGGAGAAGAGGTGGGGAAAGAAATACATGGAAGTAGCGCGGAACAGGAGGGGAGAAATGTGGTTCGATTGGGAATGTTTAGAGTGACTGAGCAAGAGTGGCGACCAAGGGTGGCGATCGATGCCACATTTTTTAATCGCCACTTTTGCAACTTTAATCGCCACGTGGCGAGTGGCGACCGCTAATTTTCAGCTATAATGTGAAACTAATAAAAATGGGACTGGTCTGGGAAAAACTCTCAAATTTTGGGGTAAAAATCGGGTTCTTTTACTAAATTGTTCCCACCCAGAAAAATTGAAAGATCTGAAATTTTCTAGCTCAGAAAATTGTACTCTGATGTTCATAGTATTTACATTCTAATGCATTTTTCTTCAAATATTTTTTTCGTAATACTTTCCCACATAAAAAGCTTTAATGTGATAAAAACAGGAAAATGTAGGATTTTAATGTGTCATAAACTTTCTAACTCTTAACACTGATTATTAATAACTTGTTTTGTTCCATCTCACTCCATTTCGTTATTGTTGTTTTTTCTTTTTTTAAAGAGAAGCTTCTGAAGAGATCGGAAACTTTCATAACACCTAGATTTAAATTTTAAGAAATTAAAATTTAAATCTAGGGGTTATGATGTCATTAATATTAATCATCAGGTTAAGTATTAATAACATTATAACTATTATGGCACTCTTTTCTTTGTAACAGAGAATTTAAGGGCTATTTCTAGCTGAGTTTGAAAAAACCCGCTTTTTTTTTTTTTTTTTTTTTAAAGCCCAGGCTCCCTGTGTTATTGATGGAAAACCTGGGTGTTTTTGAGTTTTTCAGGAAAAACCCGGGCTTTTTTAGTTTTTTGCAAGAATCATTTCAATATCATCTTCTATTCGAACATTGTACACCTACTTTTACATTTCATAGAGTCGGTGGAGCCCTGAAGAGAGGTCACTGTGACCTCCTAAAAAACTTCTTCGACAAATTTGGAAAAAGCGTTGTAATATTGAATTTTTTAAATTGACACTGAATTGAATGCATAGATTGAAATAACTAGGGATGCACCGAGTAGCATTTTACCGAGTAGCCGAGTACCGAGTACTCGGCCTTTCACTACTCGGCCGAGTACCGAGTTGCCGAGTGCCGAGTACCAATTGTTTTTTAAAAAATCATTGACATACAGCGGTACAGGGTTAGAAATCATTACAAAATTATACTGGTCTTCTCGACCAGTGAACAGGAATATATACTGGTTAACAGACAACATCACTGGTCCACCTTAAATCATTAATCACATTTTTTTTTCTTTAAAAAAAATGGTGGTCCTTGGATTGTTTATTATTTTTATGGTGATTCGAGGCGAGTTTTACTGGTCTGGAACCAATGGGCCAGTAGTAAATTCGAACCCTGACATATGAACTGATCATTGGAATGGACCTCTATATGATAGTTCTTAGAACAAAAATCCCACTGAATTTAACTTATGCATTGTTTAAAATATTTTATTTATTTTGTGAAAAATTTTAGAAAAAAGTTATTTTTTAAATGAATAAATATAAAGTATCAATTAAGTTGGAATTATATTAATTTATTATTGATTAGTTCTAATTCTCTAAACTTGTTCGTCAAAACAGTTCATCAACTTTCTGGCAGTGCTTTGATGAAGTCTCAAATGCACAAGAAAATGTCAATAGTGAAAATACCAACACTGAATTCGAATATGAAGAGATGTTAAAGAAAGAGATGCAGTCTTTCTTTCCTGGAGAATTACTAAATAGAACAAATAGTCCTTTTGCCTGGTGGAAAAAAAATGAAAAAAGTTTCCTATCTTATGCAAACTAGCAAAAAAGTTTCTTAGTGCACCTTCAACTAGTGTGTACAGCGAGAGGGTTTTTTCCGAGGCAGGTTATATTTGCAGCAGTCTGAGGAATAAGCTTTCACCAGAAAATGCTGAAAGATTAGTTTTTTGCACCATAATTTAAGATACAACAATTTCAATTATTAAAATATTTTGCTGGCATTTTCCTTTTTTTCATTAAATATTAGACAATCTTTTTCTTACCCTAATAAAAATGACTTAATTTTACTTATCTGTGTTATCACTATGCCACAAGTTTGAATCTGCAAAACCATGATTTTAAAAATTCGTAATCTAAATTTTTAATGATTAGAAATATATTGGAATATGATTGAAAGTTTCTTTTTAATGAGTTTATTAATATTCATCTTAAGGATCACTTATACTGTTCCTGACCAAAGGTAAGTTCCCCTACACCAATATGCGATATGAAAAAGTTAATTACATTTGCACATTCTTAGTTAATTTTCATACTGATTTGGTATTATAACTTTTTAAAAACTTATTCGTAGAATTCAGTCATCTCCATATATTATTTCTCTAAGCCGAATCCTATACCCGGTCGAAACTCGCTCATTTCTTTATCGAATTGCAAGAAAATTTATGATTTTGAAGCTTATCCCGTGGGCTATTGACGAAAATTAGACCCACCCTCTAAAAAGTGTCGGTTCGTTTTTTATTCGAACTTCAATTTTTGGGCACAAAATTGACTCTATCTAGCGAAATAATTGTCGTATCGTCTCCATTTTGATTTCATTCGAAAGATTTAAAAAAATGCGTTCTTTAGAACGTTTCTCCGCTAGCGCCGCGTAACGAGAATCTCGAAAATCCACGTTTAAGCGACTTATAAGCGATTGAAGTTTGAAAAAGTTAAATTTTTTGCTCAAACGTCAAAATCGTTGCATTGTTGTTCAAATCAATTTTAAATGCGACATTTCAAGCCAAGGCTTAGCTCGGTAAACCTTAATTGTAACTTTTATTGTTTCAAAATACTATGGTAGTTTTGCGATAACGTTAGTATTTAGTTTAGTGGTAGCCTTGGGTATTTGATTTTAATATAGGGTATCACTTTTGTAGTAGTTGTAAAAGTGAACGTGTCTTTGATCTTTTTGAAAAGTTGTCAGAACGACGGCAGTAGATGGCGATGTTGTGCAAATGAAGCCAATAAAAATTGTCGTATTAAATTTTAAGTTTAGAGTTTTTTTTTTTTTTTTTTGCGGAATTCCGCACGGGTCACCTAGTATTTTATAAATACATTAATTGTAAATTATTGCATTATATATATATATTTGCATATTTTTAATTATTGAAAAATGTGGCTTGAACTTTTCAATTTTCTACAACTACTCGGTATCGGCCGAGTACCTGATCCAAATTTGGCCGAGTACCGAGTACTCGGCAAATTGGCCGAGTAGGCCGAGTACCGAATCAGCGGCGGACTGGCTATGTGGGAATTTGGGAAAATGCCAGAAGGGCCGGTCCTTTCCTGGGCCAAAAAGGGCCGGCCCATATAAACCAGACTTTTTTTTATCAAAAAAAAAAAAAAAATAATAAATAAATAAATAAATAATTCCCATAAAACTGCCAAATACAAGGCCGCCGAGACGGCAGGAGCAAAATTTCAGGAGTTCGACTGCAGAAAGGGAGCGGGTCATCTATTTCTAATGTTTGAAGAAAGGGCCGCCAAAGCCAAAAAACGAGCTGATGAACTTCAACGCGAGTATATCAACAATCTACTGTAGATGTACTTCTGAATGCCCGGGGCCGTCGCGATTCTCTCCGTTTACTATGATTCGCGACGGCCCCGGAATGACCAACAGTTTAGGTCAATTGTCATCATTAGAAGGGTTCGTAGCCATCATTTGCGTGGTTCTCTTTTGTGCCTAGTTAGCAAAAATTATACGAAGTCTTTGTGCCATCTCTTGCCACCTGCTAGCCCCGGGTGTAATGAATGTAATACAAGACGTTCGTCAGGGAACACAGTCCTTCATCGTTCAGACGCCCTTCTTGGGGTAAACACTTGACGACATATTTACATTTTTAATTTTTTTAATCAAAATATTATTATAAAAAATCCCTTCAAAATGGGGACAAAAACGTAGGCCTCTGGAATACGCTTTAAATAGATAAGAAGTTAAAATACAGTCAGAAGGTATAAAATTTTATACTGAATACTAAGGTTAAATTTTTGGAGCTATCAATTTGAAAAATTGCCGATCCTCTAAACGTACCAAAAAAAAAAAAAAAGGCCTACAATACAATTGCAGTTTAAAAATTTTTTTTTTTTTTAATTTCAAAATATTTTTCGGTTTTATTCCACACATCTCTTTGCCCCTATATCATCAAGGGTCTTCCAAAACTGCTTGTTGAGAGCTAAAATTTCGAAAACGAATTTTCGAGAGAGTGTCTCCAATCCCATTCTCCCTATCATAATCGGAGATGATTAGATTTTCGTTTTTAAGATTTCAATTTCGAAAAAGGTCTTTCCTTGGAACCTCGTTTAGATTACCAAAGATTGTCTAAATTGCATTTTTAAGAAGATTAATTCGAAAATTTTCCTCGAATCCTCGTCACCTGAATTTTACCAAAGATCGTCTAAAACTGCATTTTTCGAGCTACAATTTAAAAAAAATTTCCGGGGGAGGACCGCCTGGACCCCCTTTTTTATACTACTATTAATTGATGTATAACAGATGCCCTTTACAAATTTCGATTTGGAAAACGGAAGGTTGAGTACCCCCCTCGAATTTCATTCCCCCCCCCCCCCCCCCCCAACATTTTCGAAAATTAGTTTTAAAATACATTTTTAAAACTACAAAATTCGATCTGAGTAACAAATACACTCGCGATTAAACTTATATTAAATTGCATTCTGCTACTGCCCTCAGTGTGGTCTCAGTAAATAAATTTCAAAATTGTTTGGGTACAATAATTTGGAGAAGTTCATGATTTTAGTTCACCGGCAGACACTCCCCCCCCCCCCCCACCAGGGCTGCATCTGAAAAAATATGCCAGGGCTGAATTTTCATCCCAGTCCGTCCCTGTACCGAATATTTACCGAGTACTCGGTGCATCCCTAGAAATAACCATTGCTTTTTTGATCTTTTAAGTATTTTTAAAAGAACCTCGATTTTTTGGTGCCCTCAATAGCACCATAAAAGGGGGACCCCTAATGGAGGGCCCAATCGTTGGTATTTAAAAAAAATACCGACACTTTAAGTGTATTTTTTGTAATTGATTTCGATTCATTTTCCAACAATAATACTTGGTATAATTTTAAAATCATATGTAATATAAAATATACATATGCTTTCCAGAAATTAAAAAAAGCCTCATTCAAGATGTTAAATAAATAAGGGAATGCTCCAAATAAAACGCAGTGTTTCACCCTGGTCAGTGGCGTAACTTCAAATTTAGGGCCCCCCCGCAGAAAATATGATTGCCCCCCCCCCCACACACACACATAAAAAAAGAAACAAAATTTTTGGAAAAAAAAATTCAGAAAAAATTTAAAACTCATAGGGTAAGTGCTCCAGTAGTCGGCCAGTCTCCAGTAGTCGGCCACAATGACATAAATCACCTCATAAATAGTACATTTTTAATTCAAAATCAGATATGGCGCATTCACACATTCATGTACTTATCCTCAATCATCAACCAGTGGCAGTTAAGTTTTGGGTACTTTTTTTGAATTAGTAATGAGTCATTTCATTTTGAATGGTGTGCTTGTTATCCAAGATTGCGATTCTGCTTATTTTTCAGCTAAGAGGACACGTCTTCTTAAAATGGCCATTTACACTTATTAATTTAATTCTACTGTAAATTTGAGTGATTTTTATCTTAATGGAATGTCTAACATAATGTTTCAATGAAAGAGCGAACTCCTGGTTAGACTCGATTATTTTTTAAAGGGGTGGCCGACTACTGGGTACAGAATTCTCCTGCATTGCCAATAGTCGGCCATTGTAGGCCGACCACTGGTTCTAAGCAGTTTGGATGATTTAACCAGTAGTCGACCACATACTTAATGTAGCTTTTCATTCTTAATAGGGGTTCATCAAATTAAAACTAAAT
>JAXGGA010018973.1:0-21006 GCA_038373865.1 Uloborus plumipes | reverse complement strand
ATTGAATACCCTTTAAACCAGAAAAATACCCCCAAAAAGGAAGTGCCCAAAAAGTGCAAGGTCTACCCGTTTGTGGACCTTTAAAGGGAAAATTGAAAGTTCCTTTTTGGGAAAAGGTCCCAAATTTTTAATTTAAAGGGCCCAAAAAGGGAATAATTAAGAAAGGAAAAAAGGGTTTTTGGAAACTTTTTACTCCCTTTAAAACTCCCAATCTTCAGAAAAAATTGTTTCCCTCCGAGACTGTGTTTTTTCCGAGCCTTGACTTCAAAATTTAAAATTTGGGAGTCCCACCATTATCGCCGGATTCAAAGATACGCTTGTCGGAAAAAAACAAGAAAAAAAATTGGTTGGTCTGGACACAAAAAAAAAAAAACTTCAAGCAGGTGTGTTTCATCTACATCCGAGGATGTTGGTTCGCATCGAGTTTTAACGCAGCAGCATAGGAGCGACACTGAGATCATCCGCCCTCATCAAGCAACATCCAAGACGACTACCGTTCGCCAAGGAGGAAGAGGTTGAGATCCTCTTGAAAGAGATGCAGGAGAATGACGTCATCGAACCTCATCCCAGTCCTTGGGCATCCCCTATCGTCTTGGTCCGAAAGAAAGACGGCTCCACCAGATTTTGTGTTGATTACCGACGCCTGAATGACATCACCAAGAAGGACAGTTACCCTCTCCCACGGATCGATGACACTCTGGACACTAGGGTGGAGCGAAAAAAATGAATTTTTGATTTTCGTAAACGGGTACCTTTCATTTACTGTGAATGAGGATAAGTAACAATTCTGTAAAATATTTCACTTTTGCGACGTCATCTTTAGTCTGCGCATTTGGCCTAAAGTTTTGAAATTTTAGATTTTTTTTAGATTTTTCAAATTTTTTAAAAAAATATTGCAAATGATAAAACTAGTGACGGGTGGTTATTAAATGGAAGAAAAAGGTTTGAAATATACAAGAAATTTTTAAAAATCATTTCAGATTATGATTTCAGTCTGCGCATTAGGCCCAAAGTTCATCAAATTTTCAGAAATTTCCGATATTTTCAATATTAGCAGAAATTTTATAATTCAATATTTCCTCTCAATATTTACTAAAAGTGCCTTCAAAACATTTTCTTAATCATTTTGTTGTTTCTTTGAACTACTCAACTCTATGCTTGCTCATTGAAATTACCCAGGACTCACCACGAGGAAGTGGCCGCACTTTGGGTGCCACTCGCGCTCCCCTTGCTTCCAACCGATGAGAGCACACATTTACATTTCTTAGACAAGTCAGAAACAATAAATTGTTTCTTTGAGTAGGAAATTGTTTGCATTGGTTTTGATGGATGCACTACAAAGACAGGAAAATAAAGGTGTAATACGGAAACTGGAAGAAAAACTTGGTAGACCTCTGTAATGGAACATTTGCCAATTACATTTGAATGAACTTAATTTGCTGCATTTTTTGCAAAAGCTAGATGGACCTACCAGTGGACCAAAGTGATTTTTGGGCCTGTTAGACGAAGCTAAACATGTTATACTTTCAAATCAGTTCAATATGAACCTATAGAATTTGTCATTGATCAGATTGATTTTGACAATAAAAATGGTTCAAGTACTGAGCAACAGTAACTTCATGCGATGAGCAAGACAGTTTTGACTGGGAAAATATCAAAAAAATGTGAAACAGAAGTCTAGACAGCTCTCCATAGTCAGATGTTGACTACAGCAAACAATCTTTAGACTATAATTTTTAAAAGAGTTCATAACTTTCGCGGTTAAAAGTGTCCTTGCTCTTTTAGGATGAAGTACAGACGTTACTAATTTAGCTATGAATTTGTGTGAGATTATAAAAATTATCTCTCCGGGAAAAAGCAGAAAATTGTATTCACATCTATTCAAAACAATGTATACTTTGCACACAAGAAAAATGCTGTTATCAAATGTATGTATGTTTGTTCCTTATACAAATCCAGTTTTCATCGGATTTTCTGAAAACTTGGCACAGAGGTTCCCTGATGCATTAGAATTCACATAGGCAGGGGTTTTGAAATTTAAAAAAAATCCAAAAATCCCAAAATTCAAATCTTTTGTCTCAAAATGGCCATTTTCTTCCAATTTTGAATAGATAGAGTAATAGAGATAAGACTTTAAGCACACAAATTGATAAAATGTAACACATTTAAATAGAAGTATTTTCCTACACAGATTACGATCAACAATGAATTATCCATTTAAGGCTCAACTATTTCTTTTTAGCATGGAATAAGTTTTTATATTCCCATGTGGATAAATTCATTCAAATATGTTTTAGATCTATGTTGTATTAATAAGCACCCGGGCAACGCCGGGAAATAATCTGGTTAGTTCATAAGAGAGAGCATATAAAGAAACTTGTTTTAAATCGTATTATAAACGCTCAATCTAGAAAACAAACAAGCAAACAAGTGAGAACGCTTCAGATCTTAAAAAATAGACAAAAATCTATTTTCATACATTACATACATAAATCAAAAGTCAGTATACATCGATATGATTTCTTGCCATGATGTGGAACTTACAAAACTACCTTTTACAGGTAATTTAACAACACAATAATTACAAAGATTATGGAAGTACTGAGAATTTAAATATGATTTCTGAATGCGCTCTTTTTAAACTGCCATTCAAGACTCAATCAGTGGAAAAAGCTCTCAAATAGGTCACAAGCTCTTCAAAATTGGTATGTAATCACAGGAAAAGAAAAAGTTTAGTAAAAAAGAGGATATCTGACAGAAATATTTGATCAATTTACGACACAAAGGAACAATTTAACTGTGAAAGACGTATCTAAGAAATGTAAATACGTGCTTGCATTGGTTGGAAGGAAGGGTTCACGTGTAGGACTAGAAGTGCGGTCACCTCCTCGTGGTGAGTACTGGGTAGTTCCACATGAGCTAGCGAAGAGTTGCAGGGTTCAAAGTAATAACAAAATGAATAAAAACAAGTTTGAAAACACTTCAAGTGAATATTGAGAGGAAATACTGAGTCAAAAAATGTTGAAAATATCAGAAATTTTGGGAAATTTGATGAACTTTGAGCGTAATGCACGAACTGAAATCATATTCTAAAATGGTTTTAAAAAATTCCTTGCATATTTCAAACCTTTTTCTTCCATTTAATAACCACCCGTCACTAGTTTTATGATTTGCAATATTTTTTTAAAAATTTTGAAAAATCTAAAAAAAATCAAAAAATTCAAAACTTTAGGCCAAATGCGCAGACTAAAGATGACGTCGCAAAAGTGAAATATTAAACAGAATTGTTACTTATCCTCATTCACAGTAAATGAAAGGTACCCGTTTACGAAAATCAAAAATTCATTTTTTTCGCTCCACCCTACTGGACACTCTTTCCGGACACAAGTGGTTTTCGACCCTGGATTTAAAGAGCGGCTACTGGCAGGTGGAGATACACCCCGACGACCGAGAGAAGACGGCGTTTACAACCGGACAAGGCTTGTGGCAGTTTAAAGTGATGCCGTTCGGCCTCTGCAATGCACCAGCCACGTTCGACCGTCTTATGGAGTCAGTGTTACGAGGATTTTCTTATGAATCCTGCCTTGTCTACTTGGACGACATCATCATCATAGGACGCAGTTTTGAGGAACATTTGGCTAATCTTAGGAAGGTGCTGCAGAAGCTTAAGGAAGCCAACCTGAAGTTAAGTCCGTCCAAGTGTAATCTGTTCCGCCGTGAGGTGAACTACCTTGGTCACATTATCTCTTCCGAAGGTGTACGAACAGATCCAGGTAAGGTATCTGCAGTCAAGAATTGGAGCCGCCCCGAAAATGTCCATCAGCTGCTCAGTTTCCTGGGGCTCTGCACATACTACAGGAAGTTTGTGAAGAATTTTTCCAACATTGCACGACCTTTGCATAAGCTGACGGAGAGCAAACAGAAATTTGAATGGTCCAAAGAATGCGAGGATGCATTTCTACAGCTGAAGGAGGCTTTAACATCAACGCCTATTCTCTCTTATCCTCAGCCTGGAAAATCCTTCATACTTGACACTGATGCGAGCCACGAGAGCGTTGGAGCTGTTTTATCTCAAGAAATAGACGGTAACGAACATGTCATCGCCTACTGGAGCAAATGCTTGTCCAAGTCGGAGCGAAATTATTGTGTCACGAGAAAGGAATTGCTCGCCATAGTTAAAGCTGTAGAACATTTCCATCATTACCTCTACGGCCGTAAATTCCTGCTCCGGACTGATCATGCCTCTTTAACTTGGCTGTTGAATTTCAAGAATCCAGAGGGCCAGGTAGCCAGGTGGATACAGCGGCTCCAGGAATATGACATCGAGATTAAGCACCGAAAAGGTTTGTTACACGGTAATGCTGACGCATTATCAAGAAGACCTTGTTCTGAGAACTGCCATTATTGCTCCCGAATAGAGAAACAGTACGGGACGACAATCCCTACTGCCTGTCAAGTTACTGCTACATCAACATCTTCAGATCCCGATCCATGGAGTGACGACCAAGTAAGAAAAGATCAGTTTGAAGACCCAGACCTAAAGCCTATCATAGAGTTAATGGAAAAGGACAGTCGGCTACCTAGTTGGCAAGACGTTTCTCTCTACAGTCCTGCAATGAAAAGATACTGGGCTCTATGGAAATCTCTCCAGTTGCGAAATGGCGTCCTGTATCGAAAATGGGAATCTGACGATGGCAAAGCATTTAAATGGCAGTTACTCCTTTCCAGATCAAGAATTCCAGACGTTCTAAAGGAATTGCACATTAGTCCGACTGGAGGACACTTTGGTATCTTGAAAACCCTCCACAAGGTTCGAGAGCGCTTCTTCTGGAGCAAGGCAAAGGATGACGTAGAGAAGTGGTGTCATTCTTGTTACGCCTGTGCTGCCCGTAAAGGACCGAAGAGAAGAAGCCGCGGGAAGCTATATCTTTACAACGTAGGAGCTCCTTTCGAACGAATCGGGATCGACATTCTTGGTCCTCTACCGAAAACTACTGATGGGAACAAATACATCCTTGTTTCCATTGACTATTTCACCAAATGGCCCGAAGCATATTCCATTCCGGATCAAGAAGCTACCACTGTAGCAGAGACTCTAGTCCAGCATTGGATCTCGAGATATGGGACACCTTTGCAGATCCACTCCGATCAGGGGAGAAACTTCATCTCTGCTGTGTTTAAGGGCCTATGTAAAATCCTCAAAATTGAGAAAACTCGAACGACACCACTACACCCACAATCGGACGGCATGGTGGAGAGATTCAACAGGACAATCCTTAATAATCTCTCGCTTATGGTCTCCAAAAATCAACAGGATTGGGACAAGAAACTTCCTCTGTTCCTGCTAGCCTACCGCAGTGCTGTCCACGAGACCACCGGATATTCCCCATCACAGATGCTCTTCGGCCGAGAGCTTCGGCTACCTTGTGATCTCGTGTTCGGTCTCCCTCCAGATGCGCCTTCATCGCCTGAGGAATACGTCCAGGATCTCCAGGCCCGGTTGGAGGACGTTCATCACTTCGCACGGGAGCGAATCAACATCGCGACGGAGAAGATGAAGACCCGATACGACACAAGGTCCACTGGTCATGACTTTCAAGAAGGTGACAAAGTATGGCTATGGAATCCCATCCGACGTAAAGGTCTGTCACCCAAATTGCAGTCGCATTGGGATGGACCTTACACAGTTCTCCACCGGCTGATCGACGTCGTAGTGAGGATCCAGAAGTCATCACATACAAAACCTAGGGTTGTCCATTATGATCGGCTAGCCTCATACTATGGCCATAGTTCGTAAAATAAATCTAAAGCTACCATGGTAATTTGTTTGTAAATTTTGTAAATAACTTTTGCCTTTAATTGTCTGTAATATTACTTCATCAATGTTATTATTTCTTTCATGTTCTCATTGTTATTGTTTATCATGTTTATGATTGGTCATCATGTAATGTGTGCACCTGTAAATTTTCCCTTGCTTCCTTTCTGGGGATTGTACTGCCCGGGACGTGCAGTCCTTGGGAAGGGGGCAATGTTACAAATCTTGTAAATAGTTGTTGTTTTTCCTGCCTTGCATCATATTCACTAGTTTTGGTTTTATCTGACGTCATGTTGCAAAAGTATCTGAAGATATCACTTTTATCACTTGTATACCGGCCCTGTAACGTTTTGTAGTTTTTACACTTGCCCTGCATTTAATAAGCGTGAAGACATTTTTCGCTCGGAGTGTTTTCTTTTTTTTTCTTTTTCTTTTTATTGCTAGAACTTTCTCAATGGATTATTTCAAGTTATGAATAAACAGAATACTCCAGATTTTACTAGAATGTTGTCGGGAAATCGTTTCGTGTATAAATAGCTGGCCTTGATCACAAGTCAGTTAGTTGTTTTCAGATTTGATCTGGTGACTCGTTTTTATTCGCTTTGAGCGGATGGTTGTTTTGCTTTTGTAATTGCTTAATTACTGTTCACGTTAGATACGTGGTGCCGAATTACTGTTGAGAGTACAGTGTACTGTTTGCTGCCTAATTGCTGATGTTTAGCAATTGTTTTCTGCTCTTATTGTAAATAGTGTACATACTTGTAAATAAATTTATAGTTACTTCCTCAAGATTGGAATGCTCATTTGAAGAAAGTTGAAGGTGCTACGGACTCGTTACAATATTTTGGGGAAAAAAAGTAGAACCGACTTCAAAACTTCAGCTGCTAGTTACACTAACAAGTAACAAATAATTTTGTTCTTTAACGCCATCGATACTACTTTCAAACCTGATCTTTTAAAGTCCGCGCAAAAACTATTGGTAATGTGATGCTTAAACATATATCTCCAACATTTTCCCGAAAAACCACTAAAAACTAAGAACCAAACATGTAACACAAATATGTGGTTATTAATGTAATGCTATTGAAGAACCTGGGTCTAAAAAGATCTATAATTATACTGGAATTGTAGTTGCATATTATAATGTCTAGAGTTTTTGCACCGGCTTCAAAACTTATGTTTAAAAGTAGTATCGATGGTATTCGAAGCACAAAGTTATTTTTTTACTTTTTAGTGTAATTCCCAGCTGAAATTTTGAAGCGGGTTCTAATTTGCTAAAAAATATATCATAACTTTTGTTGCAGTAGGAAAATGTCTAAAAGGTTATGCAATCAAAAATATTAAAGTTTAACCCACGTACATGAGTGTACTGTACACTTGCGCATTCCTTTTAGTCAATACAAAACTTTGAATTATAGGTAAAACAAAAACGAATCTCTCATTTTTTAAAAATAGTTTTCCCAAACAGGCTCAATAAGAAAAAAAAAATCGTCTTCAACTTTGAAATCTTTGCAGTTTTCGACGAAATTCCTTAATGAGCTCTTGTGTTTACTGGTGCTGTAATTCAGAGAATCAGAGGCAATGATCCTTATTATTTTTAGATGAGAAATTGAAAGCTTCTTTACTGAATCAAAACATCACATTTCCTTTGCAGTTTCTTCTTTAATTTAATTGAAAATAAAAACATTTCCTTTTGATTTATTAAGTTTGAGTGCATGGTGTCTTTAAAAAATAAATCTTCAAAATAATGATTGTAAAATGAGGTTACTGCTCCTTAGATATTTCCTTTTTTAAAATTTCCACGAAAGGATTTTCTTTTTAAAATTTAGTACTACGATTTTGATGGTGAAAGCAAATTTAAAATATGGACTAAAACGCGAAGAACTTTTTCCGGCGGTATGATGGAATTAGTTAAAAGCATTCAAGTTTTTTGAGCTCAATTTATAACCTTTAAATAGTAAATTTGAATTACAATTCTAATCCTTTCAAGTGATTTAATTCTTGGCAACGATACGATAGGAGAAATCATGTGATTTAAAATTTTATCTGTCTGCCATGTTCTATTTTTTTACCCATAAACACACACACACACACACAAAAAGTTCTTGTAATTAACCTAAGCGAGGCTTTTAAAATGATTTGCATTTACACTCTTGTTTATGCTTTTGCGAATAAGGTAAGAGCGCCAAATAAGGTCGACCTAAGGGGCATGGCCTATCTTCTCATTTATTTCGGATTTAATTGGTTCCAAGTTTTGCTTATTCATCGGATAACTATATCAAAACCGAAAAAAAAAATCAATTATTTTTGTTAAAATTTTAATTAAAAAAAGATGATTTGGCTTTCTTAAGAATATGGCCATAGCTAAAATCTTTATTGAAAGTATAAAAAAAATTTCTCCACATTTGATAGACTCAATAACATTATCAAAAATTCCTTATTTAATTTCAGTTGAAAGGAGACAGATCAATCGTCACAATAAAGTCAATGATAAGAGTTGTTAGTTTTCATTTTGGTCTCTGCCCCAGTACATTTCATACACATATATCCAGCATATGCAGCCCAGGATCATATTCTCCACTCGATTCTCCGGTGTCCCTTAGTAAGACACCGAAGTCCTTATAAGGCCAACCATGGACTTATCGGGATAGAATTCTTTTTTATGCTATAAAATAATTTTAAGATCAATGAAAAAAAATTTGATACTGGAAAACTACTTTCTTCTGTGCATGCACCGCTGATTTTTGACAACAACCTATTTGTCAGTAATGCTTTATCATCAGTTAGGCTTTTGATGCCGATGAAGTTGTGGGTTGCGCTTTTATGTTGCAGTAGGAATCATACTCTAACGTAATAACTGGAAACCTTTTATGAGAGTAGAACAAAAAGCCAACTTTTATTAACAAATCCGAAAAACATAAGGATACTGTTGCCATTCCATTCCAACTAAAGTTATAATACAAAAATTTATCGCGTACTGGCTTGTTCGAATAGGGTCGCCACATCATTTCCCGCCTAGTGAGGTACCGAGGTGCTGAACGATAATGAAAGTTCTCAGCGAGACGGGCGTCGAATGACACGTCCATATCTAGTTCGTATTGGAAGCGGCTCCTCTGCAAATGTTACCTTTTGCTGAACTTTTGGAGTATGAGATTTAGATTTCTGTAGAGTTGGCCGTTGGTCCGACTTGGCAGTAGTTTGTTGTTGCTGCTCTTGAGTAGTAGGGTGTATCGAAAAAAACTTTTTTTCGAAATTCAATTTACTAAGTTGATAAAAAGTTGCCCCTACCTACCCACATATTCCAGAAAAAATTTCAGTCTAATCAGAAATTGTTTAGGTGTTCCGCACGAGGCCTGAAATTTGTGAATTTCTTCAAAAATGTGATTTTTTTCTATTTTTTTTAAATATTAAGAATAAATGTTAAAAATAATTCAAGTTGAAAAATGTATACCGCAAAGTCGGAGGACAAAATTGGGTTTGAAAAAAAGTATATTAAACAACATTTAAATCTCCCACATTTATTCTAAACTTACGTAATTTTCACCAAAACTAGCATTTTACAAGGCCATGCGGCTTGGTTAGAAACTTGTTTATGAATGTGGAATCTAACTGAATTAACACCTGAAACTTGAATTCATCTGTGATTTATGTGGAGTAAAAAGTAAAATAATATAAACTATAAACGGAATCTAAACCTCTCGTCACGCAGTGCCCGCGTTCTATCGGGGCCCCCGTGATGGTAAACGAATTACAGCTCCGCTAGCGTAGCTGCTTTAGGATGGCAGAAGAACATCTATCTTTGGTTGAGGAAACAGACTCTAAATATTTCGGACATGGTGCTCCAGTAAATGGCCCAGGAAAAGAAATTGTAGCTTTAGTTTCACGATTTATAAAAAAAAAAGTTTTATTGATTAAGAACATAAAAGCTATCGGTTGTGATGGCACATCAGTTAACACTGGAAAATCAAATGATGCTATTAGACTTCCAGAAAAGTCTTTAGAACCCTCACTACTTGCCGTGGTATGTTTTCTTCATTTAATGAATTACCACTTAGAAAGTTATCTTGATAAACCGTGGACACAATTCTTTTAGTTGACCTATTGGAGAATTCTAACACTATTGTTAAGATCTACCAGTCATGAACTTAAAGAAAATAGAACGCGTTTTACCAGAAGTTGATGTCAAAGAATTGAGACAAAAATACTTATGGGATGTGTCAAAAGCTGTACTGTCTTGCAAATGTTCTTAAAATTTAGCAAAAAGGAACCCTGCAAGCTTTTCCCATGCAAGATGGCTTACGATGGCAAAGTTTTGAGGCTATGCATCGCAAGTAGTGATCCAAGTTCAGAGTTAAATAAACTAGCAGAATTTATAATAAAGGTTTATGCTCTCTGTTTTTTCACAATCGAATCTCAGCATAAAATTATTCATGCATTTAAACATTTTTTTAAGACCATAGATTGCAACAAGTATTTGGATACAAATCTCCACAATGTTATCCATTCCACAGTGTAAAGAAGCCATCTTGCATGGGAAAAGCTTGCAGGGTTCCTTTCTGCTACATTTTGAGAACATTTGCCGGAAATTACAGCTTTTGACACATCCCATAAGTATTTTTGACTCAATTCTTTCCCAAGTAGCACACTTCGTTTTTTAAAGGTTGTAAAATGGTTATTAACGTTGTAACAACCGCTTAAAAGCATTTATAGAACGTTTAAAGGTTATTTGTGCTACCTGGGTTGACATCAACTTCTGGTAAAATGCGTTCTATTTTCTTAAAGTTCATGACTGGCAGATCTTAGCAATATTGTTAGAATTCTCCAATAGGTCAACTAAAAGAATTTTGTCCAGTAGTCGGCCTATCAAGAGCCATCGTTAACTTTCTAAGTGTTAATTCATTAAATGAAGAAAACATACCACGGCTTGTAGTGCGGGTTCTTAAGACTTTTCAGGAAGTCTAATAGCATCATTTGATTTTCCAGTGTTAACTGATGTGCCATCACAACCGATAGCTTTTATGTTCTTTATCAATAAAACTTTTTTTTCCCATAAATCGTGAAACTGAAGCTACAATTTATTTTCCTGGGCCATTTACTGGAGCACCATGTCCGAAATAGTCTGTTTCCTCAACCAAAGATATATGTTCTTCTGCCATCCTAAAGCAGCTACGCTAGCGGAGCTGTATTTCGTTTACCATCACGGGGGCCCCGATAGAACGCGGTCACTGTGTGACGAGGGGCTTAGATTCTGTTTATAGTTCATATTATTTTACTTTTTACTTCACATAAATCACAGATGAATCCCAGTTTCAAGCGTTAATTCAGTTAGATTCCACATTCATAAACAAGTTTCTAACCAAGCCGCTTATCCTTGTAAAATGCTAGTTTTGGTGAAAATTACGTAAGTTTAGAATAAATGTGGGAGATTTAAATGTTGTTTAATATACTTTTTTTCAAACCCAATTTTGTCCTCCGACTTTGCGGTGTACATTTTTCAACTTGAATTATTTTTAACATTTATTCTTAATATTAAAAGAAAAAAAAATAGAAAAAAAAATCATATTTTTGAAGAAATTCCCAAACTTCAGGCCTCGTGCGGAATACCTAAACAATTTCTGATTAGACTGAAATTTTTTGTGGAATATGTGGGTAGGTAGGGGCAACTTTTTATCAACTTAGTAAATTGAATTCCGAAAAAAAGTTTTTTTCGATACACCCTATTGAGTAGCTGTGCTGGGCATGGAATCATTTATAATAGAAGAGTTATCCAAGAAACAGGGTTTAACTCTATCGAAATGTTGACCACTTTATTCTTGATCTTTACTTGAAAAATTTCGTCGGTTCTGCTTAGAACCTCGTATGGGCCTTGGTATGGAGGTTGAAGACTACGTCGAACACTATCAGTTCTTAAGAAGACGTGTGTGCAAGTTTTTAAGTCCTTAAAGACGAATGGTTTATGTTTCGAGTGGTCTGAGAAGGGTACAGGTCTGAGATCTTGCATCTTTTCTGTAGGGTTTTCACGAATTCAGACTGTGCTTCATTTGCTGTATTTTCCAAGAAATCATAAGGCAAACGGATATTTTCTCCGTACAGAAGTTCGGCTGACGTAGAGCTCAATGTTGTGTGCCAAGTTGTGCGTAAACCAAGCAGAATGATCGGAAGTGATTTAGTCCAGCTTTGATTTTCATGGCACATAATGGCAGCTTTTAAAGCCGTTAGTTTGAGGATGATACGCGTTTGTCCGTTGCCTTTTATACCCTATGAGTTTCGACAGTTCCAAAAATAAATTTGATTCGAACTGACGTCCTTGGTCGGTTATGATAATAGCAGGAGATCCAAAACGAGCTATCCAAGTTTTTACTAGCGCTTCTGCAACTGTTTCGGCTTCTATATCTGGTATGGGCGTTGCTTCTGGCCAACGCGAATAACGGTCGATGATTGTAAGGCAATAGCGATAGCCTTCTGACGTTGGTAACGGCCCTATGATGTCAAGGTTGATTTCCCTGAAACGTTGACTTACAGTACGATACTGTTGGTAAGGACTGTGTACATGTCTGGAAATCTTTGACCTTTGGCATTTGATGCAACATTTAGCCCAATTTCTAGAGTCTTTCCGGATAGATGGCCAAATAAACTTAGAAGAGATTAGTTTGACTGTGGATTTAATACCTGGGTGTGCCAGATCATGAACATGATGAAATACTTGTTTTCTGAAATCAGGTGGTATGTATGGTCGTTTTTTTTTCATAGGAGACATCGCAGTATAAAAAACAATCAGATCCAACAATCGGTAACTTCTCTAGCTTTAAAGAGGACTTAGAAGATGAGAGCATATCTTTCAGCTCCGTATCAAATTCTTGAGCTTGGGCAATTGCTTCATAATCAATCTGTGAACCTATCTGCAATTCATCTACTCTTGATAGTGTATCAGCAACACAATTATCTTTACCTGAAATATGTTGTATGTCCACTGTGAATTGTGCAATGAATTCTAAATGTCTTTGCTGACGTGGAGAAGCTTTTTCCAGCTTTTGACAAAAAGCGAATGTAAATGGCTTATGATCCGTGAATAAGGTGAATTTTCGACCCTCTAGCAAGTATCGGAAATGCTTGATGGAAGAATAAGCACTTAAGAGTTCTCTGTCGTAAGTGGAATAATTCTGCTGTGTTGGTGTTAAACGTACCGAAAAAAATCCAATTGGTTGCCAATGTTCGTCACTGAACTGTTGCAAGACTCCTCCAATTGCTTGATCAGAAGCATCCACCATCAGAGCGAGTTGTGCTGTCTGTGATGGATGAACGAGAGTTGTTGCAGTACGTAGATGCTCCTTACATGTTTCAAACGCATGTGAAGCTTCATCTGTCCACTCAATTTTTCGGTTGTCGTTTTTCTTACTGTTGACTAAATAGTTGTTAAGAATCAGTTGGTTATGAGCAGCATGGGGAATGAAACGTCTATAGAAATTGATCATACCTAAAAATCTTCGTAGTTGTTTCACCGTTATCGGGCGTTCCATGTCTGTGATGGCTTTAACTTTGTCGTCTGTTGGTTTGATGCCTGTGGCTGAGACGAGGTGACCTAAATACTTAACCTCTGGTTGGGCAAAGATGCACGTACTGGGTTTAAGTGTCAGTCTGTATTCGTGTAATCTTTCGAAAACCATCTCTAGATGTTGGAGATGTTCTTCGCGACTGTGCGACGCTATGAGGATGTCATCAATGCAGGGGAAACAAAAATCAAGACCACGAAGCGCCGAGTGGATGAATCTTTGGAAAGTCTGGGCAGCATTTCTGAGACCAAATGTCATAAATGGGAATTCATAGAGTCCGAATGGTGTACAGATTGCAGTTTTTTGAATGTCCGACTCTCCCATGGGTAACTGATGGTATGCACGGTGAAGGTCTAAGGTAGAAAATACTGTACGTCCTTCCAGCTGATGAGTGAAATCGTGAAGATGCGGTAAAGGATACCTGTCGGCTTGTGTAGCTGCATTTAAGGCTCTGTAGTCTCCACATGGTCGCCATGAACCGTCTTTTTTCTTTACGAAATGTATGGGGCTGGACCATGAGCTATTCGAGGGGCGACAAATGCCTTGCTCAAGCATATACTCAAATTCAGCCTTTGCAATCTTCAATTTATCGGGAGGTAATCTGCGAACCTTGGAAACGACTGGTGGGCCTGTTGTAATTATTGAGTGAGTAACGTCATGTTTTACTTTTATTTCATCTAGACGAAAATTTTCCGAAGTTATACTTTTGAACTTTTCTAAAAGTGTAATGATGTCAGCATCCAGATTGTCTGAATCAACTGGGGTCAATGATGATGATGGTTCTTTCATAATTTTCGCTGGTGCATGAAGTGAAGTTAAGGGATCAATTAAGCGTTTCTGCCGTATATCCACCAAAAGACCATAATTTCGCAGGAAGTCTGCCCCAATAATGGGTCTTGTCACATCAGCGATTATAAATTGCCAATCAAATTTTCTTCTCAAGCCAAGATCCAACCTAACCAATTTTGTGCCATACGTTTTAATAGGGGTTGAATTAGCGGCAAACAATTTAAATTCGGAAGGAGTGCTTTTTCTTGATTTGGGCGGAATTACGGAGACGTCGGCACCTGTGTCGATTAAATAATTTGCGTTACTTGATTTATCGAAAAGGAAGAGGCGACAATTTACTAGACCGGAGGACCCGGCCTCCTCAAGGAACCGGTCATCTAGTTTTCCGAGTCCTTTTTTTCAAATTCGCAGGGTTTTATGCATTTTGTAGACTTCTCACCAAATCGGTAGTGGTACCAGCAAATATTTCTGTTTTCTTTGGAAAAATAATTCGATCTATTGCGTCGTCCTCGGAAACTTCCAGACCTGCTACGGGGTCGGTGGCGGAATGAGAGGTTGTCAATTTTTTCTGCCAGCGATGCAATATTAGCCTCCAACGCATCTATTCTTTTGCTTGTAACACCTTCCATGGAGGACGAACAAGTCGGGACAGTGCCACTTTTCGTGACTGAAAATGCTTCTGAAGCATTATAAACACTTAATATTTTGTCGGCCATTTGTGCAATGTTGTCAAGAGAGTCATTACTTAGTGACAAAATAGCTTGAGCATGTTGCGGTAGGCGCTGAAGCCATAGTGATTTAATTACTTCTTCCGATATGGAGCTTCCAGCTAAACCTTTCATGTGACGCAACAAGTTCAAAGGACGTTTGTCCCCAAGGTCAATGTCAGTTAACAGTTTTTTAATTCGTGATTCTTCTGTGCCTGTCAATCTAGCCAATAAAGCATTCTTGAGAACATCATATTTATTCGCATTAGGTGGCTCAGATAATATATCGATGACAAAGTCTAACACATTTTCATCCAATGCTGCGACAACAGTATTATACTTCGTTAAATCGTTCGAAATGCCACTGTTTGAAAATTGGGCCTCTAACTGGATAAACCACAACTTGGGTTTGTTTTTCCAAAACGCTGGTGGTTTCACAGCTACTCTACTTATTTCCGAATCAATTTTCGAATTTTTATTCCCTTCATTTATTAATTCCGTGCTCTGTTCCTCTTTGGAATCGACCTTGGACATATCGAGTCAACAATGGCGTTTGCACGTGTGGTAATGAAAATACTTTTTCGCTCTTAGCATAAACAGAAACAGTTAATTAATTCACTTACTGAACTTCGGATCACGTGCGAGTCAGCCAGGATGTGGGTTGCGCTTTTATTTTGCAGTAGGAATCATACTCTAACGTAATAACTGGAAACCTTTTATGAGAGCAGAACAAAAAGCTAACTTTTATTAACAGATCCGAATAACATAAGGATACCGTTGCCATTCCATTCCAACTAAAGTTATAATACAAAAATCCATCGCGTACAGGCTTGTTCGAATAGGGTCGCCACAAAGTCAAGATTTAGCGAATTTCTGTTATACTACATCAAACATGGTGGACTGTCTAACTGGTCTACATGGCAACGTGGCCTTTTGTGGCATAAGTAAAACTTAGCAGCAAAGGCATGCACATGGGTGAGTTGGTACTCACGTATACCTGACTGTAGGTATATGTGAGTGTTGGTACTCACAATATGTGAGTGTTGGTACTCACATATGTGCGTGTTGGTACTCACATATGTGAGTGTTGGTACTCATAACTCACATATACCTGAGTAGTGAGTTGGTACTACATATTGGCCTATAGTTTGCAGGGATTTAAACCGATTTAAAAAATAATTTAACAAGATTAGTTTTAACTGCAGAATTGCATCATCAGGGAATGAATACCGAACAGTTCGACTAGCTCTTTTTCTTCCTCATGCATTATATGGTGGATGCTCTACATCCTAAAAAATATTTTGAGATAATATTTGAATACGTGAAACCGGTCCACCTGGTCCGTCCGTTAATTTTTTTCTCTACTTTTATTTTTAACTACATAGGCCCCCGAAAAAGTGCTTGGCCCACTGCCCTACATTATCTTCATCGTAGCCTGTCTATCAGTAACACATTTCTGAGAGAGCGAGCTGTTAACTCGAAGTTTAGCACAATATTTAATTGGAGGGTTGCACGGGACTCAGAGAGAATGAACAACACCTTCTCTATGCTAGAAAAAAAATCGGTTATTTAGTGGCAAGAGAATCTGTTCCCATTGAGATCCCATTGTTCTATTATTGAGATCTTTTCATTGCGCTGCGATTGCGTAGGCCGACTGCAATTGCTCCTAGTAGTCCCGGGCTTCCAAGAGCCTTTTCTCTTTGCAAATATCTGATTTGAGGGCCCGTTCTATCTTTGCAACTAAACCCTCCAGTTTTCGTCAACGTCTTTGAAGAAAGCTTAGAATTGAGATGTTTAAATTTCAACGTCAAAAAGTTTTCTGGGAAAGCCTCTAACCGTTTTCTACAGTCAGCAAAAGTTGTAGAAAATTGAAAATTCGAGAATTCAATTTCGAAAAAAAATCCGAGGAGCCCAGACTCAAAATGCCTCAAAAATATATCTTAAATTGTGCTTCCGTTTTGAAAATAGATTTGAGAGGGAACACCAACTTTCTCCCTTTTCTCGCGTTACCAAAAATTACATAAAATGTTTAACGTCAATTTTAAAAATGTCTCCTCACCCTGTACACCACTTTCCATTTTTTCCAGCCTAGTCTCACTAACAAGCTCTACAATCTGACGATCAAACTTTATCCCCACTTTTAGATTTCTGATCTTTCAAAATTCTTGTCAAATCGAAAATTTCATAAACACTAACTAGTGTTGATATGCAGCAATTTACAACTTTTTAAAAATATGCACCATGAATGAATTATATTTAAAAATAACACATTTCATTTAAAAGCGGTAACTCAGCCATTTCTATTCCATTTCTGCACCATTGCCTAGAAAAATTACTCTTTCAAGTTCATTCTATTGCCACTTAAAGTTGCGTTTTTCAAAATTTAATGTCGAAAAATTTTCAGAATGCACAGCTGAACCCTCGACACTTCCTCAACGTCTTCATTGACAGCCTAAAAAATGTGATTTTTGATTTTAGTATCAAAAATTATTGTGAGAAAACCCCCTAATCTGCTCTATTCCCTCAAAGACACCAAAAATAGTCAAAAATTGCATTTTTAAAAGTTCAATTTCGGAAAAATTCTATGAGGAGGATTCGATCCCACACTCCCCAATATCCTAAGCGATAACCTAAATTTTACTACCATTTTGAAAAAAAAAAAAAAAAAAGGAGAGAACACTATTTTTCTTAGATCGTCCCACGTTATCCAAAATGATTAAGATTGCGTATTATGATTTCAATTTTGAAAAATTCTTTAATTCCTGTACCTTCCCACCTCACAGATTCTTCTTCTTAACACCATAAAAAAGTGGATAAAACTTCGTTTTCGGACTTAAATTTTGAAAAATGTTCGCGATCCTTTTTCTGATGTCCCTAAAGGCATACTTCAAAAGTGCATTTTTGGAGGCACAGCTTTTGTCATATGTTTTTCCTTCAAAGTTGGAAATTACACAAAAAGAATTTCTGAGTAATAGACTTTACGTTTTATAAATTCACACCCTTGTTTCTCTCTCTCTCTCACTTTTCAATTAAAAATCAATGCAGATGTAGGGGCAGTATGAAGCTTTTCCACCATCTTGGGAAAACCTCTTAATTACAAATTGTGAAGGAAATCGATGATATTAAAAGCTTGAAATTCTATTTGTGGGATGAAAATCTGTGATATGTTTTCACAAAAGCAACGATTAGGAAAAAGTTTCCATGTTTTAGATATATTTTAAAAATGTTCTTCATGTAGCTGTTGGAAGAGGGGAGTGGGGAATGAATTGAATGAATGGTGAAATATACGTAGGGGTAAACAATACGGAGTAGGGCCTAGAAAAGGCTAGTTAGTGACAAGCCGCAAAATTAACGTGCACTCCACAGCTTAGCAGTTATAACAAGAGCCAAGAATTTATAAGGAAGACATAGAAGAAAGCTTTGTGATGGCCACAATATGGCTCTTAATAAGTGGAATAAATAATGTTTTGAAATCTTTCTATGCACACTTATTTAGCAATCAATTACCGATTTTCAAAGATCAATAACATTGTCCCCTCCACTTTTTTGTAGTTTAAAAGAAGGTACAAAATTTTATTTTATACCTTAAAAATATGTGCCTTTGTTTGCCTATGAATTTGACACCGCATGCTTTTTTAATTCTAGATTTTTTTATGATATAATTATCCAATACAAAATTAATGGGTGGAAGACGCGGTGGGAAAAGTGGGAGGGAAACCACTTTTATGTGATTTTTACATCAGATTTAAAAAAAAAATAAAAAAAAGAACGGCTTCGTGCAATCAAATTTAAAAAAGGAGCGAAAACCTATGAAAGAACTCTCCTCAAAATTATAGTAATGGAGTTCTTCCACGTGACGTCACGAGTCACGTGATGAACTTGTTTACTTTTAGGAGCATTCGTTTTTCAAGCGAGTGATTCCATACCAACTCACCTAATGGGGGTTGCATCACCGACTCGGATATTCTTTAAATTTAGCACACAAGTTGATCATATAGAGACATGGAAAAGTCTAAATTTTTAGGTTCCTGCTCCACTCATTTTCTGAGATACAGGCCCTCAAAGTTAGTCCGCGCATCCATATTACTAAGAAACTGATGTTACTTAATCATTTTTTCCAAAAACACTCTACTCATGCAATATAAAAGTGTTTGATATCTATGGAAACTAGTTACTGCAAGCACTCAGAAAAAAAATATTAGAACGTTTATAATGAAAATTGCTAAGGTACAGGGCTCTTTAAAGTTGCCACCCCATAAAAACTTTATTTAGCCGATTTTGCTGAAACTGAGGAATTTATTCCAAAAAAAAAAAAGAAGACATAACCGAAGGTTTACTCACTTTCTATCAGTGTACAGATGTTTACTATAAATGGTTACATAATGCGTAACTTGACTTTCTTACTCCTTCTTGGGAATATTTGAGCTTAACGACAAGCCATAAGGCAAAAACATGCGATTTTGGCCATTTTGGCAGCCATTTTTCTCATGAAGGGGGAGCAGTAGAAACGTTATTATTTTATTTTTTTTTTAATAAGCTACTGATATGTTAGTTATTGATAGGAAAATAATTTACTTTTGGTTATTTCTTGCATTAAGAGATGTCTGCTGACAGTATATGCATGTTTTTCGCGATGACCATTTGCTTGTGTTCCTGCTCTCACAGACTTAAAATTAATTAGACCAAAAAATAATGATGTACCTATTAATAGCTGTATTATTTATCTGCCCAGAATGTCATAAAATTTAATTTGTTAAATCATTGAGCAATAAATTAGATATTTGATGAAAACAAGAAATAGAATTTCTCCAATGCCTGAGCATATAATTTCTTGAAAAATCAATTAAAATAAAGGAGTTTTAAATATTTATCTCATATACGCAATACCCAATCTTGTGATTGTGATATTCCTGATTGGCTCTGAACAGGAGGATACCCTTGTTTTTTGTTGCTTTATTATTTTATAGAAAATAGAATGTATGCTTCATGATATGTGTGAGCTAGTATTAGTCCAGTCAATTTATGCAAAAAAAAAAAAAAGAGCTAAAATCGCAAATCGCGATGTAGTTCTGAATTTTTAATATGTTGTTTGGGTCTCTGAGGGTAGTGTAAATCTAAGTTTGCACCTTTCTAAAACATATGCTCGCTGCGAAACTCGCGAAAAACTGCAAAATTTTCGGCTTCGCAATAAGACCACAGCTAATAAAGACCCACAAAAGAAAAAAAAAGAAAAACATTGAGCTAAATAAACTGTAAGGTTTTTTTAAATTATGAAAATAATATTTTATTGCAGTGTTAAACTTGTTTTACAACTCTATGCATTTTTCTGTTGTCCAGTACTCTCCTATTCTTATTGGAAAACAATTTTTCTCATTTCTCAAAAAAAATTTCAATTTCCGAATATTTGTTTTTTCACAATTGTAAATGAAATATTGAACCTACAGACTTCTCTTTAGGCTTAAATGAAAGCTGTTTAGATGTACTGTAATTAAATGTCTATCTTTTGTCTTGTATAATACGAATTTATGTCGATATTTGGTTCAAAATATGATCGAAGCATATTTTTTTTTTCATATTTCACAAAAAATGACAAATTGTTGAAGTACGATATCTCCTAAACTATTCGTCCTACAGAACGCCACTTGAGCTTAAATTGTTGCAAATTTAGTGTTCTTCAAAATGTGTATTGGCATGTATAATCAAAAGTTGCATAGTTTAGGAGTTATAAGGGAAATACTGAAAAATGTCCGAAAATTTTGCAGTTTCGCAGCCAGCACAGGTTTTAGAAAGGTGCAAACTTAGATTTACACTACCCTAAGGGACCCAAACAACATATTAATAATTCAGAACTACATCGCGATTTGCGATTTTAATGTCTAATTGGACTGGACTATATTTTAGTGAGTAAACTTATTCTTGTCAGTTCTTATCAGTGGGCAATTCCATGCAAGTGTGGAAAAGCGTTGGAAAAATAAAACTACAGCAATGCGTCTGTTTTGCATATTTTTTTATTTAAAAATGTTTGAAGTTTATTATCTACTTATATTAAAAATTGAGTATCTTTCTAACTATCTTTCTAACTATCTTTCTTTCTAACTATCTTTCTTTCTAACTATCTTTCTTTCTAACTATCTTTCTATGTCAC
>JAXGGA010018972.1:0-21007 GCA_038373865.1 Uloborus plumipes | reverse complement strand
TGGACCTGACCCAAACTGATGTAATTCACTGAAGCTATAACTGATTTATATATACTGTCGGCCCCGCTTAATAGGGTAACGGATAAACGAATTACCCCACTTATACGAATAAAATATCCTGGAACCGAATATTTCCCATGCCATAGACACAATGTTAAAGATCTCCGTTTTGAAAAAAAAATGCCCGCTTAATCGAATAATATTTCTTGGAACGGACATCATTCGTTTCAGCGGGGCCGACAGATATATAAAGTTTTTTTGCCTCCATTAATCATACAGTCGACGCTCGTTATAACGACCACACGTTATAAAGACCATGCCATTATAAAGACCAGTGGGAAAAGCCCCAACTTGATTCCCGAAACACAAAAATTCTACCCGTTATAGCGACCACCCGTTATAAAGACCTATTTCTTTGGAACGGAGATGGTCTTTATATCGAGCGTCGACTGTATTACTTTTCAACATGTGAATATTCTTTGCCTCTGAATAGGGAGTAAGACAACATTTTATTTTAATATTTTTTATTTGTCCATTTTATATGTCCTTAAAATTTCACAAAAAGATAAGAAAAGATTTATATTCTAAAAGTACTAACCGCGTGTTCTACATGCATACTAAAATTAATTGAAAGCTTATTTTATAAACTGAGCAATATCTTTTAATAATGGCTAAAACATTTGTTTTCAGAACTATACATCATGCCCTTTCACAACGCTGTAGCGAGTTCATCTCACACTAAGTCAAAGAATTTTGCATAAAAGCCGCATAATTACTGAGTTACGGAACTTTGCGAAAGAATAAAAACAAAATGAACTTCGCAAATACACGACCTAATATTTTGCAAATCCAGAAATATAGATCCAACCTTTAATGAACAAATTAGAATATAAAATAAAAGGATTACACTTACCGAGCCGCGAGATATTCAAGTTCCTGAGGAAAACCAAAACAAGATCAACAAGTAGCAAGGTGATATTCTATCTAGTCAGCTGATTCCCACCGTAGCACGCAGTTTCTTTCCTGCTATTCCACACCGGGATTTTACAATTGAAAGCTTTCAACTCGCGTTACATAACCGCAAAAATATCGATCACTATTAATATCACCACAACACTACAAATTTAAGCACACCTCAGCCGTCGAAGTCGATACTGACACAAATACCTGTCCTTCAGAGCAAAAAATATCGCCTGCTCTTGGCGCCATCGTGACCATAGTAAAAGGAGTATCAATCCTGACGAAAGGGTTGCCACGTCATATGTTGCGCTTGGCGATTTTGGCTTGCTCGGATCGGCGCGGAAATGACATTTTTGTTTCAACGGAAGTATCGGAACAGCCATATTTAACATTGTTGTTCCAATTAATTCTCTGGAGATGTCTGTGATGCCAAAATTGTGAAGTTATCACCGCTCTCTCTCTCTCTCTCTTCATCAGCGATTCTCAGCTGTGGGATGGCGCGATAACTCTAAAGATGGGGGAGGGGGCATGGGTCTTCATAACGGGGGGAAAGGGGGTTCTAGCCCGCCCCCCTTTGAAATGTGTAATTCTTACTTTCAGTACTGTTATTTCGGGCAGAATAAAAACATTTCTTTTTAAGCCATAAATGAATTAGTTACTGAAACTGTCAACTTTTAATAATTCGCGGCACTGAAATTGCTTTTCATGAGAAAAATATCCCGCTAAACAATGTCGAAATTATCTGAGCCCCCCCCCTCCCCTACTTAAAATTTTCCATACGGGCGCCCATGGGAGGGGGCAATTTTTTCAAAATGAGTTCGTTTTAAAACGAACTCATTTTGAAAAAAATGATAATCTTACTGAATGATAAATAAAAATCTTGCACAATGTGTCATGAAATTTATTACAAAGAAAGAATATTAAATTCTGATTGATTTTTAAAATCAATATTACATCCAGAATTCATCGTAATTGTTTGATTTGAATCACGGCATACAAAGCACGGTCTTTCACAAAAGAATGTTCGGTGCTTCGTTAATTCAGTTAAGTCATTAGGGAAGGAATTCAAGTGAAACATGGACGATCGCAACTCACCAAAGCAATCGCAAATTCTCAAATTTGGATTTAAGTGAAACTTTTCAATCGCTACGAGATGCTATTCTATCGCAATTCGACTTCCAGTAGCGATTGCAATTGCGATCGCCTCGAAGCGATTGCAATGGTGTTTCACTTGAATTATAAGTGTTTATTCACGTGAAAGCAATTTGAGCAATTAAATAAATTTCCAGTTTTTGTGCAAAAAAAAAAGAAAATAGGAAAAGTACTTGTATGACGAAAATATTAATTACATAATGAGGATTTTTTTGAAAAACACACGGATGATTTTTAGTTATTTAGTTGAAGAATCGAGTAAGAACATATTGTGCTAAAATGTTACTACAGTCGAACCCGCTTACATGAATATGGGTTAAAAGAATATCCCGCCGAATATAAATTTCCAATATACCAAACCATTGTAATGTATTATTTTTATCCCGGATAATGGAATATCCGGAATTAATAGAGAATATAATTAATATTATATAATTAGAATATTTTTTCGTGGCAGAATGGCTATTCTATTAAGCGGACTCGACTGTATTCAATGAAAGCTATGGAAATGCAGTATTTAGTTCCAAAATAAATTTTCCCTCAATTTTAAGGCAGATTTCTAAGATTGTTTCTTTAGAGTTCAACATATTTAAATCCATTATTGTTTCGATTGCTGTAACAACACAAGTTGAGAAACACGGCTCTACAGTATAGGGTTCTTGATCTTTTAGATCTAGCGGATAAAATCAAAAATTCATTGAGAAACATTTTTTTTTTTCAAAGCTAACTTTGAAGTTGATGCTCAAAAGCTATTAAATTTTTGCTTTTGAAATCTTAACCCCCCCCCCCCCCCCCCGTCACCAAGCCTGTCATTTGAGGAATCAGAAGGTACTCAAATAGAAGAACCTTCGTTTTGTTCATTGATGACAAAATAAATGAGAAAGAGACCTTTTCTGAGCATCTTACATATTTTCTCAAAAATGGTTTCGAACTAAAAGTTTTTTTTGGGGGGAGACAAAAGAAAAGAGCGATATATCCGAATGAGCGATATAACGAGGGGCTACTGTATTATGAATCCGAAATGGCTGGAATCATACTGGTACTTGAAAGTACCACTCCTTGTACTTGGCTGAGAGATCAACAGATAACAGTTTTCTTACGGGCCCTAGGGCGTAAGGACCTTAGACTCTACTGATTGTCAAAATTTTTATATTCGCTATATATGCTGTTTAATGTTATTTTCAACAAAAAAAAAATAAATAAATATAAAATTCATTGCTGAATTATTTTGGGACATAAAGGGTTAAAAATATTATTCAACAATCTCCAAATGAAAATACTGATTTATTTTTTCAGAAACATTATAAATGCCTTTAAACTGTAAGAAAAAAGAATTCATAATTAAATCTGATGTTAATGCTTACATTTGAATTCTTTCTTTCTTTTTTAATCGCCTGGACAACGCAGCGCCCGGGATTTGTCCGACCCTGTCGAACCAATTAAACGGATTGGAGTTTCGCGAGCCACCTGCTTAGGGGGGCCTACCGACTCCGTCATTAAATCAAAAAAATTGGATGCTCAAGAGAAATTGATCGGGGGGAAAAATACACGAAAGAACACTGCACTATATACGCCAATCGGTCTCCCCCGCTCCCCGATCCCTACGGTACGCGGCACACATTCTAATGACATGCTGCATCCCTCCGATGTTCTTCACAGCAAAAAAAAAAGAAAGAAAAAAAAATCACAATGAATATGACTCTAAAAATTTATAATGGCTTGAAAAAATTGACTTAAATATGATCAAGCTGGAACGATTTTGTTTACTTATGATCTTTTAAATTTCGTGTTAAATGTGACTAATTAATACTCTTTTTAACCGACTTCAACAAAGGAAGAAGTTATACAATTCGTAGGAGATTTTTTTTTTTGTATGTTATAAGATTACTCTTAGACGCCTGGATCGATTTCAAAAATTCTTTTTTTGTTTGAAAGCTCTTTGCTTCCGATTGGTCCCATCCTTTCGTGGTCCGGATTTGATAGCGGGAACCTGCAGAAATCGTTCGAAATAGAAATCGGGATCACAGTAATCGTAATAATGACCAATTTTGAATGCAAGGCTTCTCTAGATTTCATAATGCAATTCATTTCTATGGTCTTTTTGAAATTTATAGGTACTGATATTTAAAACTGAGTATATTTCTGTCTATGTCCTCCTGAACGCCAATGGACTGAAAGTCGAACCAGGTACCGACAGATTCGACATTTTTCAGGCTTCATTAGTTTTTATTTACATAAGATTTTAGAAAGGGATTCTGAAGAAATTGTGAAACATTTTCAAATTTTTGCTCAAATTTATAGCGATTTGTCCTAAATCATTGAATATGAAATCCATTGTTATAAAACGTGGTTGATATGAAACAGTGATAATGAGAATTTTGAATGAAGGCTTAACTGAATCAAACATGAAACTCATTAGTATTGAAGTACATTTACACTAAAAAGAATAAAATAAAAATATTTTTGAAAAAAAAAAATTAAACCGACTTCAGGATTTCACTCGGAAAGTGCTCTAAAAAGTAAAAAATAATTTTATTCTTTGAACACCATCGATACTACATTTAAACATCAGTTTTGAAGTCGGCGCAAAAACCATAAGTAAAATAATGTTTACTATATTTTTCAGAGAAACCATTGAAAATTCAGCACTGAATTTTTGTACCATTACATAAATATGTGGTTGTCAATGTAGTGTATATGCTAATGCGATTAAGAACCTGGATTCATTAAAACTTATATGTACATTTGAATTATAGTGTCGAATAATTCTATTTGGTGTTTTTGCGCCGACTTCAAAACTGATGTTTAAATGTAGTATCGATGGTGTTCAAAGAATAAAATTATTTTTTACTTTTTAGAGCACGAGTGAAGCCCTGAAGTCGGTTTATTTATTTTTTTTTTTCAAAAATAGTTTTATAATAGTTTCACATGTGGGTTTGTTTGTTTGTAGGTATAAAAGTAAAGTACCTGGGGACCGAGCCCACTCGGTTAAAAAAAAAAAGAGGTTTGCAAACTCGTGGTTTTTTCTAAAATGCGAAGTACGTATTTAGATAAACTTGAAAAGCATTTTTTGCCTTTGGTTGCAATTACGCATTTCAAACAGCCGTAATTTGTTTTAAAAAACACAACCTTATTTAATCCATGCTCGCCGTAAAATCACACCCAATTTCATTTCATTTGGCGCCGAAAGCGCGGGAGGGGTTGATGAGAATGGATGCAGAGTACCTATTCTCCAGTACGCATTTGGTTACAGTTGGTTTTGACTTTCACTTCACTTCACACTCCAAGGTTCCTCCCCGCATACCACAACTCGTGGTTTAACCGGGATGGGGCCCCGAAGAGAGCTCTGTTCATTTTTTAACCAGGCCCAAGGGCCGAGCAAACCCTTAGCCCAGCATCCCACAGAGGTATCGTTTCACTTGGAGGATTTTATGACCACGAACATTTTTAACGTCCCCTAGCCACCATTAATGAAGACAGTGGATCTTTGATCGGCTCGGCTCCCTCTATATGATGGGCCCGGAACCCTCCGGTTACGAGTCCGACGACTTACCGATCGGACTACCGCGGCCCACACCCAATTCTAACTTTATTTTGATCGATCTCTTTTAAATTTCAAAAACAATAATAATTATCTAATTATCACGTGTTGCCACAACTCGTTTGCCAAATACCATAAAAATTTAAATTTACGTTGATGTGATTAAATATGAAATCTATTGTTATAATGAAACTTTTGAATAAGTGAAACAGCCTGTATAAGAGACTAAGGCAGGGATTCAAGTGAAACAGGCTATTGCAAATTACAATCGCGACTGGAAATGAATTACATTAGAACGTTTCTTGATAAAAACATCTTGACGTCAGCGTGACCTTTGCCTATAAAAAACGAGCTAGATAAAACGTCACAGCCTACTTGGCGAATAAGAGGAGATCGCCGAGTGCTTGTGAGCTCTTATTGACTCCGCCCGTAGTGACGTCATGCCAAGTTAAGTTGATGATAATCTAATTCATTTCCAGTAGCGATTGCAATTCGAAGCGATCGCAGTGCTGTTTTACTTGAATCCCTGCCTATATCTAGTAAAACCTTGCTTTAACATTTCAAAAACAATAACACTTTAACGTTGCCAAATACCATAAAATTTAAACTCGCGTTGATGTGATTAAATATGAAATCCAATTGTTATAACAAACCGTGGTCGCCACGGAAACAGTAACAACAATGAAAGTAATCATAAAGAAAATGGCGAATTAAAAGCGCCTCAAACTTTCAATGAAGGCACAAAAAAAAACAAGAAGTTCTGTCAAGAACTAAACGAGCCTACTTTCCCGTACATCGACATTCTAGCATCTAATCAATATTCTCTTGAATATCTGAAACTGAAAATTATGTCAAACATACCTTTATAGCACTTAAAGCTGATTTCTAAAAGCAAAATATACCCCTCTCATCAGATGAAATGGACACGTAAAAAGTAAATAAACGAGTAAATAAAGTTTTGTCACACCTTTTAAAGAATGTAACTGCTATAGTTCTTCCGTAGAAAAATTTCACAATCGTTTTCAAAAGGAAAAAAGTAATAAATAAAATAAAAGTACAAAGAACATCAAAACACATTTTATCAAAGAAAGAAAAAAAACCTCGTTCGTTAATAAAATGTCTCGAATTTTATTTTTAATCCGTTGCCAATTATTAAATATAAATAAAGAATAAAATGCTCTAGTGAATGAACAATTTTTGTAATAAAAAAAAATATCGTCTGCCAAAAAAAAAAAAATAAATAAAAGTAATAATAATTAATTAAACAAAAAAAAAAAGAATAAATAAACAAAAAATCGTCTGCCCAGTCAGTCATTTTTTTCTGAGCCTGCATTTCCGCCATGTTTGCGGAGTCGGAGTCGGAATCAGAGTCCTCACAGAAGATTTTTCAGAAAAGTACTTAACATAAAGTTTTTATCAAAACCGTTTTCTTACAAAGTTAGTTTGAAGGAAATCCGACTTTAAGTTCAGAATCAACATTCAATTTAAATTTCTCAGTAGGCGCTCATGTTAAAAAATTTTCTGAACGGTTCATCATTGAACGAAAAATGGTTCAAATTGAAAAGTGAAATATGGGAATGAGTCTCTCCGAGATCTTTCGAACAAAAAAAGTTTATTGAATTCAGACGGTTCACTTAAAAGTTATTAGGTGGAGAAAGGTTGCTTGAAAGGTTCAATGTTGAACGAAAAAAAGGTTCACATTGAAAATTTAAATACGGTAATGAAGTATCCTTGCCGAGATCTTTCGAACAAAAAAAAAAGTTTGTTTAAATCGGACTATTACCTCAAAAGTTATTAGGGGTGAGAGCTTGTTTGAACGGTTCAATGTTGAACGAAAAATTGTTCAAATCGAAAATGTAGATACGTGAATGAAGTATCCTTGAAAAGATCTTTCGAACAAAAAAAAGTTTATTCAATTCGGACGGTTCACTTAAAAGTTATTAGGTGGGGAAAGGTTGCTTGAAAGGTTCAATGTGGAACGAAAAAAAGGTTCACATTGAAAATTTAAATACGGTAATGAAGTATCCTTGCCGAGATCTTTCGAGCAAAAAAAAGTTTGTTTAAATCGGACTATTACCTCAAAAGTTATTAGGGGTGAGAGCTTGTTTGAACGGTTCAATGTTGAACGAAAAATTGTTCTAATCGAAAATGTAGATACGGGAATGAAGTATCCTTGAAAAGATCTTTCGAACAAAAAAAAGTTTATTCAATTCGGACGGTTCACTTAAAAGTTATTAGGTGGGGAAAGGTTGCTTGAAAGGTTCAATGTTGAACGAAAAAAAGGTTCACATTGAAAATTTAAATACGGTAATGAAGTATCCTTGCCGAGATCTTTCGAACAAAAAAAAAGTTTGTTTAAATCGGACTATTACCTCAAAAGTTATTAGGGGTGACAGCTTGTTTGAACGGTTCAATGTTGAACGAAAAATTGTTCAAATCGAAAATATAGATACGGGAATGAAGTATCCTTGAAAAGATCTTTCGAACAAAAAAAAGTTTGTTCAAATCGGACTGTTCATTCAAAAGTTAGTATCGCGGAACCGGTTGTTTGAACGGCTCAAAATTGAACCAAAAATTGTTCAAATCAAAAAATCAAATATGGGAATGAGCTGTACTCGCCGAGATCTTTCCAACAAAAAAAAGTTTATCCAAATCGGAATGTTCATTCAAAAGTTATTAGGGGGGGACAGACCGACCGACAGACCGACCGACAGACCGACACACAAATTCCCCATCTCAATACCCTACTTTCAAATTTTTAATTTTTCGATATTCATTTTACCTCTTTATTTTTTTAACTTGGCGATATTTTTTGGACTTGGCGATATTTTTTTAACTTGGCGATATTTTTTGGACTTGGCGATATTTTTTTTAACTTGGCGATATTTTTTGGACTTGGCGATATTTTTTAGATGCATTAAGCTACTTTTAATACTTTTTTCGTCTTTCTTTTATTTTTAACGGGAAAGTAGGCTAAAAACGGGGTTTTTTGTGAAAACTCGCGTTTTTACAGAAAAAACGCCGACGTAGATGAACTCAGAAACCAAAACTCTATCTGAATACAAAATTTATCGAAATCGTTAGAGCCGTTTTCGAGATCCGAAAAATAAATAAATATATTTAATACCTTTAAACGAGCAATTCTTGTATATACAGGGTGTCCACTCCAATCGTGGACCAATAGCTAATTTCTAAACCGTTAGAGATAAGCATATAGTTTATTTAGGAAAAAATCTCCAAATTACGAAAGGAATTTTGGGTCTATTCAATGTTTTTCAAAAAATCAAATTTTGAAAGAGTTACGAAATTTAAATTTTTATACAGCCCCCCAGTCCTATCAGTCATATTTAGTAAAACATTCTGGACACTGTAACGTTTAAAACTAAAAAAAAATCACTCTTCTACCACAAAAATTGACCGAGTTATGACGTTTTGAAAAATCAAGATTTTGAAGGATTTCGCATACAGTCCCTTAAGCGATCTCTCGATGACTTCATGAAATAATGCAAAATCTTGATTTTTCAAAACGTCATAACTCTGTCAATTTTTGTGGTAGAAGAGTGATTTTTTTTTAGTTTTAAACGTTACAGTGTCAAGAATGTTTTACTAAATATGATTGATAGGACTGGGGGGATGTATAAAAATTTAAATTTCGTAACTCTTTCAAAATTTGATTTTTTGAAAAACATTGAATAGACCCAAAATTCCTTTCGTAATTTGGAGATTTTTTCCTAAATAAACTATATGCTTATCTCTAACGGTTTAGAAATTAGCTATTGGTCCACGATTGGAATGGACACCCTGTATATTTATTTATATATTTATTTATATATTTATTTATTTTTCGGATCTCGAAAACGGCTCTAACGATTTCGATAAAACTTGGTATTTAGATGGAGTTTTGGTTTCTGAGTTCATCTACGTCGGCGTTTTTTCTGTAAAAACGCCAGTTTTGGCAAAAAAACCCGTTTTTTGTGCCTTCATTAAGTAAGTTTGAGACGCTTTCTTCATCGCCATTTTCTTTATGATTATTATCAATTGTTACTGTTTCCGTGGCGACCGTAACGCATCAGCGCGAGTTTAAATTTTACTAGCTGCCAGGGCAGCTAGATTAGCTTCCTGCGGCATGTTGATGCATAACGTCCCACCTCTCTAACTTTTACCTCATTCTGAAGTTTTATTTGATATAATTTAATGTTCATTCGATTTCAAGACGTACCACGAACGTGGCCCGGCGTTGCACGGGCACTTCGTGCCCTGAAAGTAGTGAGGAAAATGTCAAGAAACTACTCCCCGCCAAGGCGGCTCGCTAACAGGCGCTTCACGCCTTTACTTTTTTCCTGTATAAAAAAAATCATTCGAATTATTGAGATGCTTCGCGCCTTCAAGATGGTGAGGAAAGTTTCAGTAAGTTCAGCTCAGGCGCGGATCCAGAGTGGGGTCATGGGGATCATGACCCCCCCCCCCCCTTAACCGACCAAATATAGCAAAAAATTGCATTTTTGGGACTTATTTTACGAAAAAACTGCCAAACCACCCCATTTTTGCACAAAAATTGCACTTTGACCCCCCCCCTTTCCGAAAATGACCCCCTCCTTAACCAGAAGCTGGATCCGCCCTTGGTTCAGCTCGCTCAAAGGAGAAAAAGCAGACATTGATACTCAGTTTTTAATATAAGTAGATGGCTCTTCAACAAATGAATGTTTCAAAATATTACAAGTAGCTAGCGATAAAAATACTATGTAGGTCGCCCGCTTATGAGTTTCGTGTTTGATTTAGTTAAGCCTTCATTCAAAATTCTCATTTTCATTTTTATTATTGTTTCATGGCATGGCAACCACGTTTTGCAATGCAAGAATGGATTTCATATTTAATCATTTATTAGGCTTAATCGCTTTAAACTTGACTACTTATTAATTGATATCTTCGCTAATTAAAATCGTATAATTATATAGATTGAAACTAATGAAGCTTGAAAAATTACCTATCTATCGGTACCTGGTTCGACTTTCAGTTCATTGGCGTTCAGGAGAAAGAAGCGTGACATAGAAAGATAGTTAGAAAGAAAGATAGTTAGAAAGATAGTTAGAAAGATACTCAGTTTTTAATATAAGTAGACTAGCTTTGTACCCGGCGTTGCCCGGGTGCGTATTAATATAAAACTTTAGCTTCTCAAAAAATTCTAATAAAAATTTAACGCAGAACTTGTTCATAAACAACGTTCTTAGTTTCACCTTCAGGCGCAAGAATAAATAAATTTTTGGGTGAACCTACTCTCGAGAGCTATCCGTGGGAGAAACAGGGAGACCTCAAATCCACTCCGGAGTACGTAATTGACTGTAATTGTGACCTGAGGATCGTGATGGAGAACGCTAGCCTCACTGGAAACTGTAGTAGTTCTCTCTTGTTATTCTTTTAGACGAAACTGACGCTGACTCACTGTCTCCGATTGTCTTGATCTAGTTATTCTATCTCTTAGATCCCTTAGACGATACTCACGCTGCTCATTGCTTTCTGATGCTCTAGCCGTCATATCTCTAATGTGCACTGTCGCTAGTCCTCGATTTCTCTCCTCAGGACTCTCATTTTTACGTTTTTCAGCCTTTTTTTTCCTGCTTTAGGATGAACTTGTCCTATTGCTTTAAGTTTCTTCGGAGGCATTTTTGCAGAGTGGTAGCTAAATATACTTACAATTCAAAAACTTATGTTTTTCGTATTCGTTGTTTCCGAGCCTCGAGGTAGAAAGGTTGATAAATCAGAAATAAATTACTTTGTCGCTTTAAAGGTTTATCTCTATCAGTTAAAAAGAAAAAAAAAGCAGTTTAATTGTTTTTGACTTATTTTATGCTAAAATGAAATAAGTGAGCCTTGAAATGAAAATTCATTGTTTTAATTTTAATCTTTGTTGGAAAATGCTAATATTTAAATACCATAAATTTTATTAATTTGTAACCTAAAGGCTCATGTCGATTAAAAAATAGGCCTAATAATAGGCTAGATTCCTATAAAAGGGTTATTTTTTGACAGAAAACTTGAATTTGAGCTTTTTAGATTTTTTAAAATCTCAAGACACCGCCTATGAGAATTCTAGGGCATCAAGGAACCTCTGTGTCAAGTTTGATGAAAATCTGACGCAAACTGTGGATTTGTATAGAGAACAAGTATACAAGCATACACTCATTTTAATAGATACTAGCTGCCAGGGCAGCTAGATTAGCTTCCTGCGGCATGTTGATGCATAACGTCCCCCCTCTCTAACTTTTACCTCATTCTGAAGTTTTATTTGATATAATTTAATGTTCATTCGATTTCAAGACGTACCACGAACGTGGCCCGGCGTTGCACGGGCACTTCGTGCCCTGAAAGTAGTGAGGAAAATGTCAAGAAACTACTCCCCGCCAAGGCGGCTCGCTAACAGGCGCTTCACGCCTTTACTTTTTTCCTGTATAAAAAAAATCATTCGAATTATTGAGATGCTTCGCGCCTTCAAGATGGTGAGGAAAGTTTCAGTAAGTTCAGCTCAGGCGCGGATCCAGAGTGGGGTCATGGGGATCATGACCCCCCCCCCCCTTAACCGACCAAATATAGCAAAAAATTGCATTTTTGGGACTTATTTTACGAAAAAACTGCCAAACCACCCCATTTTTGCACAAAAATTGCACTTTGACCCCCCCTTTCCGAAAATGACCCCCTCCTTAACCAGAAGCTGGATCCGCCCTTGGTTCAGCTCGCTCAAAGGAGAAAAAGCAGACATTGATACTCAGTTTTTAATATAAGTAGATGGCTCTTCAACAAATGAATGTTTCAAAATATTACAAGTAGCTAGCGATAAAAATACTATGTAAGTCGCCCGCTTATGAGTTTCGTGTTTGATTTAGTTAAGCCTTCATTCAAAATTCTCATTTTCATTTTTATTATTGTTTCATGGCATGGCAACCACGTTTTGCAATGCAAGAATGGATTTCATATTTATTCATTTATTAGGCTTAATCGCTTTAAACTTGACTACTTATTAATTGATATCTTCGCTAATTAAAATCGTATAATTATATAGATTGAAACTAATGAAGCTTGAAAAATTACCTATCTATCGGTACCTGGTTCGACTTTCAGTTCATTGGCGTTCAGGAGAAAGAAGCGTGACATAGAAAGATAGTTAGAAAGAAAGATAGTTAGAAAGAAAGATAGTTAGAAAGAAAGATAGTTAGAAAGAAAGATAGTTAGAAAGATACTCAGTTTTTAATATAAGTAGATGGTATTTGGCAACGTTAAATTGTTACTGTTTTTGAAATGTTAAAGCAAGGCTTCACTAGATAACAGGCTGTTTCATTTTTTCAAAAGCCATGGGATAAAAGCAGTGGTGATTGTCCATCGACATCTATTGAATTATAAAAATTAGATTACTTTACTTTTCAAGTACGATTTCAAAATTGAGTATAAAAGTGTTATAGTTAGTTTTAAAATATTTTTTTTCCCTCTCAAGAGTGTTTAGTAAAGATATTTCAGGTAAAAAATCAATAAATATGAAACTCAATTTTCTTAAAATATTAAGTTTCGAAGCAAAATTACATCTATCTAATATCTTTAAACGAGCAATTCTGGTATATATATATTTCGGATCTCGAAAACGGCTCTAACGATTTTGATAAAATTTTGTATTTAGATAAAGTTTTGTTTTTTGAGTTCATCTACATCTGCGTTTTTTCTGTAAAAACGCGTTTTTTTTTTTGTGCCTTCATTAAAAGTTTGGCGAGCTTTCTTTCGCTATTTTCTTTATGATTACTCTTATTGTTACTGATCACGGAAACCACGTTTTATTATAACAATGGATTTCATATTTAATCACATCAGCGTAAATTTAAATTTTTATGGTATTTTTCAAATGAGTTTTGGCAACGCGTTAGAATTATTATTGTTTTTGAAATTTAAAGAAGATCAATCAAAATAAAGTTAGAATTGGGTGTGGGCCGCGGTAGTCCGATCGGTTAGTCGTCGGACTCGTAACCGGAGGGTCCCGGGCCGATCATATAGAGGAAGCCCAGCCGATAAAAGATCCACCGTCTTCATTAATGATGGCTGAGGGACGTTAAAATTGTTCATGGTCATAAAATCCTCCAAGTGAAACGATACCTCCTGGGGATGCTGGGCCAAGGGTTTGCTCGGCCCTATGGCCTGGATCAAAAATGAACAAAGCGCTCTTCAGGGCCCCATCCCGGTTAAACCACGAGTTGTGGTATGTACGGGGGGAACTTTGAAGTGTAATGTAAAATGTATAATGTAAATGTATAATGTAAATGTATAATGTAAAATGTGTAAAATGTAAGTAAAATGAAAGTCAAAACCAACTGGAACCAAATGCGTACTGGAGAACAGGGACTATGCATCCATTCTCATCAACACCTTCCGCGTCTTCGGCGCCAAATGAAACGAAATTACGTGTGATTTAATGGTGAGCATGGATTAAAAAGGTTGTGTTTTTTAAAACAAATTACAGCTGTTTTAAATACGTAATTGCAACCAAAGGCTTAAAAATGCTTTTCAAGTTTATCTAAACAAGTATTTCGTATTTTAGCAAAAAATACAAGTTTACAAACCCTTTTTTTTTTTTTTTTTTTTACCGAGCGGGCTCGGTCCCCTGGTACTATATATATATACAAGAATTGCTCGTTTAAAGATATTAGATAATATATTTAATAATACTATTGTTAATATTAAAGGCTAAACTATATTACATGCTAATGTATTATATGTGTTTCAGTTCAGTATGTAACTCTGAATAAAAGATAAAATTCACATTCTTTACAAATATAAAAGTTTTAAGTAAAAAGTAAAAGAAATATTTAATACTATTGTTAATACTAAACGCTAAACTATATTACATGTTGATGTATTATAGTTAAGCGTTGAAGTGCATGTAAACTCGGTGGATTTTTAATAGTTTTGAAAATCAGAGGGAAATCTAAAAGCGTAATTTTTAGTTTTTTTAAACTATAATTTAGGTTATTTTGTGTTTGTTTTCATTGAAAACGCATTCTCTTTTACCTGTCGAGTACAGTCGAGTCTTGATAACTCGAAGCCTTATAACTCGAATACTAATTTATCTCGAAGTTTTATTGAGTCCCTAGCGCTTGAGAAGTCTGTAGGTACTTCCTACAACTCCAACTAACAAAAACTCGAAGTAAGAATGAAGGCTTTCACGGCCGGAGTAAATACTAGTTACGGATTCCAGGCTGTTATGCCGTGGTCTGGATGACTTTAATCCATACGTTTCAATCGCAACTGCGGCGATCATCTTCAGTGGGTGTCGTTGATTTAAAGTCCAATCAAAGAGCATCAGAGAAATTGCCGGCTGGGTCAGACTGAAAAGTCGGCGATCGCGGAGCACACTTTCAGTAATGGAATACATGATATAAAATTCAATGAGGCCAAAATAATTTCACGGACTTCAAATTTTTTCCCCAGATTGCATAGAGAGGCCATTGAAATTTTCAAACGCCCAAATAATTTTAACAAGAAGGAGGAAGAAGTAAAAGTTAACAAGCTTTGGCATCCAGTCATCTGTCAATCCCGAGCCGGAAAATAGAGGGCGCTGCGTTTACAATTTAAAATCTTGCAGCAGTTCGAAATTTCGCATCAGTCGCCAAATAAATCAACGACACCCACTGAAGATGATCGCCGCAGTTGCGATTGAAACGTATGGATTAAAGTCATCCAGACCACGGCATAACAGCCCGGAATCCGTAACTAGTAAAAACTCGAAGTGTTTGGCCGGCTCCTTGGGACTTCCGAGTTGTTGTTAAGGTTGTCATAAGGGGATGGGGGTCATGGGCAGGGGTCAGGCGCGGATCCACGGGGGGGGGGGGGGGAAACTGGGGGAACGTTCCCCCCCCCCCCCAAATGCCAAGGTGCATAAAAATTTTTAGAACAGAGAAAAGGAAAATAATTTCGTTTTTCAGATTCCTTTCGTTTTTAGCCTACTTTCCCGTTAAAAGTAAAAGAGACGAAAAAATCATAAAAATTGGCTTAATGCATCTAAAAAATGTCGCCAAGTCCAAAAAATATCGCCAAGTCAAAAACTATCGCCAAGTTCAAAAAATATCGCCAAGTAAAAAAAAGTCAAAAAGAAACAAAAAAATGAAATAAATATCGAAAAATTAAAAAGTAGGGTATTGAGTTGGGGAATTTGTGTGTCTGTCGGTCGGTCTGTCGGTCTGTCTGTCCCCCCCTAATAACTTTTGAATGAACATTCCGATTTGAACAAAATTTTTCTTGTTGGAAAGATCTCGGCGAGTACAGCTCATTCCCATATTTGATTTATCGATTTGAACAATTTTTGGTTCAACTTTGAACTGTTCAAACAACCTGCCTCGCGATACTAACTTTTTAATGAACAGTCCGATTTCAACAAACTTTTTTTTGTTCGAAAGATCTTATCGAGGATACTTCATTCCCGTATTTACATTTTCGATTTGAACAATTTTTCGTTCAACATTGAACCGTTCAAACAAGCTCTCACCCCTAATAACTTTTAAGTGAACCGTCCGATTTAAACAAACTTTTTTTTGTTCGAAAGATCTCGGCAAGGATACTTCATCCCCGTTTTTAAGTTTCCGATTTGAACAATTTTTCGTTCAACATTGAACCGTTCAAACAAGCTCTCACACCTAATAACTTTCAGGCGCGGATCCACGGGGGGGGGGGGGGGGAATTGGGGGAACGTTCCCCCCCCCCCCCTCCCCCCCAAAATGCCAAGGTGCATAAAAATTTTCAGAACAGAGAAAAGGAAAATAATTTCGTTTTTCTGATTCCTTTCGTTTTTATATTTGAGATTTGTCTACCAAACATTTTAAGTGTCAACCAAAGTTTTTGATTCATGACGTCATTATTATCCAATCGCATCTAAGGGTTTTTTGAGTTGAGTTTTTTTTTTTTTTGGGGGGGGGGGCGCATTTTTAAGAGTTGGCAACCCTGTGTTTCGTGTTTAGTGTGCTTATTCTGTGCTGTACAATACCACCACAACGATAACAAATTTATTTGTGATAGCTACGTTTTATTTTCAAGATTTTTTTTTTTTTGCTGATGAGAACTGTTCTTCAGCTATCTTTTTTTCCTCATGGTAAGTCTTAGTTCTTTCATTCAATTTGTTCTACATTAATTACTTACAGAAAAAATAAATGTAAGCAGGGGAGAGCTGGGCCAAAAGTTCCGTGTTTTACTCATGCTTAAAATTTGTTCGGAAAACAAGATTCTAAAATTAATATTCCAAGATTTTTCTTTGTCCCTTTGATACAAAAGCTGTTTTTTTTTAGTTTTATTTCGTAAGGTTTTTTAATAATTAATTCTATGGTAAATAAACCCGAAAATTACCAACTTACCTCGACGGGGGAGCAAGTTGTTCCGCGGGTGGAGCAAGTTGTTCCGAGATTAACAGAACGAAGAATGACGATGAGAACAACAAATTTAACAATGTTTCGAAATGAACAACTCATTTAAAACATAATTTAAAAAAAAAAAATGTTGATGAAAGAAAGAATTTATATAATTTTTTTATCATTGATTTACAAAAATTACTGATTCGAACAAGTTTTGCGTAAATGAAAATATTTCCACAGCAATGCTCGAAAAGAAAGCCATGTGACAAATTTTCAAAACAAACAGAAAAGAAGGAAAATGTGCTGTTATATACCGTATTTTCGGGCAGATAAGCCGCGGTTTATCCGTGTTTAAAAGCTAACTTTTCACTCCTGCGGCTTTTCGCCATGGCGGCTTGTACGATGTAAAAGTTTTTTTTTTTTTTTTTTTTTGTCTTTTTTTTTTAAAGTGCATGCTATGTTTATTTTTTCCTAAATTCAGTCCGACATCGAAAGCCACTACTGCAATGCCCTTGAATAGTTCTATTTTAAAAAGGGTGACAGCATTTCTGCTTATTCAGATGTTATTTTACTTTCCTAGATCCGATAACGAAGGGGAATAAATTAAGAAAAAAAACCCATCAACAATAACCAACATAATCAAAAAACGAATTCAAACGAAAAACAAATAAAAAATCAAAATCGCTAGTGATAAGGAAGGGGAATAAATTAAGGAAAAAAAAAAACATCAACAACTCCAAACGAAAAACAAAATCGCCCGCCGCCCGTAGCTGAGGGAAAGCGAAGTAAGGTTGCTGTAGAGACTGCCAGGGAGTAGGACCGGGTTACTATAAGTTGCCGTTATCGCCAAAATGTTGCAACGTTTTAATTATCTATGATATTGAAACACTATTTTCAAATCAATGTTCCCAATTCTTTGTCATTGTTTTTCAACGATGTCAATACGAGTATACTGCAGCATAAGTTCTTGCAGAAAAATTTTTTTAACTACGTTTTATGCGGCTTATACACCGATGCGGCGTATCTGATGAAACACATTTTTTTTCTCCGTAATTTTGCGAAGTGCGGCGTATACGGTGGTGCAGCTTATCTACATTTTTTTTTTTTTGAAAATTCCTGATTTTAATTTTACATTCCCAAGAGAAAAACTTGCTGGATAGGAAACTATTTTTAATGACCTCGGTTATATCGCGCTGTCGAATATATCGCGCTTTTTTCTTGTCCCCCGAAAAACGCGATATAACGAGGGGTTACTGTAAATTCAAACAAGAGAAGGTCGGTTTTTTCAGCAATCTTTTTTTACTAAGTGTTTGTGGCCACAAAATTGCTTAATCACATTTGTATTTATTTTTTGTGGAATTGCTCTTTATATTTCATAGTTTCTGCTAATGTTTTTTTCTTAATTAAAAAGTTCAACAACAAACAAACGGGGATTGAAATTAAAATTTGAGAATTTGTGACGAAAAAAATTTGTATTGCATTTAATTCTTTATTAAAAAGCACACTGCAAAAAGAGAGAGCTTAATGTTTAAATATTTTTGAGGGTTCATTTAATATACCCCCCCCCCCCCAATAAACAGTTTCTACAAAAGTTCCCCTCCCAAATCCATAGTCTGGATCCGCCACTGATAACTTTTGAATGAACAGTCCGATTTAAACAAACTTTTTTTTTGTTCAAAAGATCTCGGCAAGGATGCTTCATTACTGTATTTAAATTTTCAATTTGAACATTTTTTTCGTTCAACATTGAACCCTTCAAACAACCTTTCCCCACCTAATAACTTTTAAGTGAATTGTCCGAATTGAATAAACTTTTTTTTGTTCGAAAGATCTCGCAGAGGCTCATTCCTATATTTCACTTTTCAATTTGAACCATTTTTCGTTCAATGATGAACCGTTCAGAAAAAATTTTAACATGAGCGCCTACGGAGAAATTTAAATTGAATGTTGATTCTGAACTTCAAGGCGGATTTCCTTCAAACTAACTTTGTAAGAAAATGGTTTTGATAAATAATGTATTGTAAAGTACTTTTCTGAATAATCTTCTGTGAGGACTCTGATTCCGACTCCGACTCCGCAAACATGGCGGAAATGCAGGCTCAGAAAAAAGGACTGACTGGGCAGACGATTTTTTGTTTATTTATTTATTTGTTTTGTTTAATTTATTATTATTTTTTTTTTATCAGACGATTTTTTTTTTTGTTAGCAAAAATTTTTCATTCACGAGAGCATTTTATTCCTTATTTATATTTAACTAGCGGTACCCGCACGGCTTTGCCCGTGGTATAAAATTAAAAGTTCATTTGTAAAAAAATGATATAGCAGAAAAAATACTCTATTTTAGTTATAATTCAACTATAATTCCTTCAAAGTATGATATAAAAATTTGGTATGGACCCTACACTACTTCCTTTTACGTGTAAATTTCTTAGTAGATGCCTTAAGTGCTAAAATAGTGCTTGAAGTAAGTAAGATAATAATTCAAACATTTGCGTCCCTAGTTTGCCACGAAACAATGCAAAAAAATGTTTTACAATGATTAATCTCCTAAATATCGCCGAGTTTAACATCATTCAGTAGATTTTTCGCAAAATATCGCCAATAGCGCCAAATTAAACCCAAAAAAAAATTTTTTTTTCGCTAAATTTATTGCCAACTTGGCGATATGTCGCCAAATTGGCGTCAAACACTTGGTGACGTCAAAAGCTTGGCGAGATATCGCCAAGTGGTCGCGCCAATTCATATCACTTTGGTCTGCATTGAAAGCCCTGATTACCCCATAAAAGGGGTAAATCACCCCCTTGGGGACATTCGAATGCAACCCCAAAGATAGGTGCACAAAAATAAGCCAAAAGAAAAAATAAGAAAAATTTTGTTGCTCACAGAAACCAACAGAAATCTTACCAAAGTTTAAAAGAAGAAGAAAGTTTTCTTTCCTAACTTCAAAAACAAAATAATACTGTAACGAGTCCGTAGCACCTTCAACTTTCTTCAAATGAGCATTCCAATCTTGAGGAAGTAACTATAAATTTATTTACAAGTATGTACACTATTTACAATATGAGCAGGAAACAATTGCTAAACATCCAGCAATTAGGCAGCAAACAGTACACTGTACTCTCAACAGTAAATCAGCACCACGTATCTAACGTGAACAGTAATTAAGAAATTACAAAAGCAAAAACAACATTCGCCCAAAGCGAATAAAAACGAGCACTCTCAGAAATCAACATCTGAAAAGAACTGACTGACTTGTGTTCAAGGCCAGCTATTTATACACGAATCGAATTCACGACAACCTTCTAGCAACATCTAGAGTATTCCAATTCATTCATGAAATTTCCATAAAAAGAAAAAAAAACACACTCAGCGGGGGAAAAATGTCTTCACGCTTATCAAAGTTAGGGCAAGTGTAAAAACTACAAAGCATTAGAGGGCCGGTATACAAGTGATAAAGGTGATATCTTCAGATACTTTTGCAACATGACGTCAGATAAACCCAAAACTAATGAAAATGATGCAAGGCAGGAAAAACAACAACTATTTACAAGATTTGTAACATTGCCCCCTTCCCAAGGACTGCACGTCCCGGGCAGTACAATCCCCAGAAAGGAAGCAAGGGAAAATTTACAGATGCACACATTACATGATGACCAATCATAAACATTATAAACTATAACAATGAGAACACAAAAGAAATAATAACATTGATACAGTAATATTACAAACAATTAAAGGCAAAAGTTATTTACAAAATTTACAAACAAATTACCATGGTAGCTTTAGATTAATTTTACGAGCTATGGCCATAGTATGGGGCTAGCCGATCATAATGTACAACTCTGGGTTTTGAATGTGATGACTTCTGGATCCTCACTACGACGTCGTTCAGCCGGTGAAGCACTGTGTAGGGTCCATCCCAATGCGACTGCAATTTGGGTGACAGACCCTTACGTCGGATGGGATTCCATAGCCACACCTT
>JAXGGA010018971.1:0-21010 GCA_038373865.1 Uloborus plumipes | reverse complement strand
CTGATTTGCTGGGTTTTTTCTAACTTTTTTAAACATTTTATTTGTACTTTTGGACACGTTGTCTTGCATTTTTAACTTCATCAGAATCGTGTTTCGACGTTACAAAGAATGCCTTTCTCAATGCAAATAATTTGAGTTTAAAGATGAAAAGACATCTGGCAACGAAACACGAGTATGCGGTTTTCCTGATCGTTTGTGCATTATAACCTTGTTTAATACTCTCTTATGTTTCAAGCACAAATATATTTATTTATTTCTAATGCATAACATGTTCGACCATTAGCTCCCCCCCCCCTCTACTGGCTATTATTAATGACTTAAAAGTAATGAAATCGTACTAATATTAATCACACAATACATATGCTTATTTCAGATTACTTTGATATCAATAATTTTCTTTATTTTAAATAGATAACTGTTCAATTACACATTATTATAAGGTCGGAATAATAAGTTCACGGCAAATCTATTTTATTTATTTATTTATTTCTTGAAGTTCAGTTTCAATAATAGTCACTCTATTTTATTACAACGTAAACTGCTAATTAACCTTCCCTACCACCCCCACTATTAACGTGTGTAACTCAAAGAAAAAATCATGTACATAAACATATTTCATTTTTATAAAAATCAAACTAGACAGAGCTTTATTTGGTAATCAATTATTGTACTCGTTCAAACCTAAATACGCAATTTTTTTGTAATTGAATTGCATTTTTTTCATCATTCTGATTTTTTTAATAAGGCTAAGACAGGAGACAGTGGTCTTAAAACATATATATACTGATCTTAAAGTTTTTAGAGGAAAATAACGTAAAGCAATGTATACTCCAAAGCACATGAATAATGAGAATCAGCACATTCTCATAAAAAACGGTCAATAATCCCTGTCAGAGAGGCAGACATATATAAGGCATGTCATTGTCATTTTATCTTATCTGATATTAAAACAGATTGTACTCATTTTCATGCAAATATGCCATAGTCTATGTACGGTAAAACAGTGATACATTTTTATTTGGGTGGGAATGGGAATTTGTTCTTTGTTTATTTTTTTCAGCAATTGAGAAAACACAATTGTGGTCTTAAAGAACATGTTTACACATTCTAAAAAAGTCTTTAGAAGAAAATATCGTGAAACAGCGCATACTAAAAGTATATGAATTATGAAATTCAACACATTTGAAAAGTGGGCAATATTATCTGACAGGGGGACAAAATTGCATACGGCAGGTCATTATCACCGATTAGGGTTTTTTTTGTGCAATTGAGCAATGACTTGCTACATCTAAACGCTCAAATAAATGTTGAAATCACAATTTATTTCCCATTTAATAGTTCAAGAAAGGAAATAAATAAAGTATTTTTGAATCTACTGACGGTTAGTATCCACATGTAAACAACAATAGTAGAAATGCCTTTATAATACACACGCGCGATTTCCAAACATTATTTCACAATTTTACTGACACACATACTTCAAAAACTACAGAAACTTTGTAAAGGAAGGAGAAGCAACAGTTGCTAACCTCCGCTACAAAAGTTCACACAAAAGTCTCATCATAACATTTACACTCACAAAAAAGTTTTAGAAAGTAAAAAAGACAAAAACTTACTTTGAAAAGTCCACAGAAATGTCCATGTAATAGTTTTTAATGTTTATTCACACTATTTAACGCAGTAACATACACCAAACTTCACTAGCAGTCAACCACACGTGATATCAACACGAAACTGTGGGATCTTCGCATTCGCATACGGGACAGCAAGCGAAAAGGGTTAAAGCCCTCGATCTAAAGTCCCGCGAACCCAAAGGGGGAACTATGTCTGAGGGGGGAAAGGAACCAAGTAACGGAACTCAGGGGTAACAAAAGGGGAGTGAGAAGAGTGGGAAATTCAGTGAAGGTATTGGGGGTCGCCAACCCCGGGTCTGTGAACCCTGATACAACTGCCCTGCTGTCTTTCTTCGACTTGGAGGGTGAGCTCAAGAAATTCATGGGAAGAAAGTGAGAGTAAGGGGAAGAAAAGAAGGTTAGTAGATTGGGGCAGTGGTTCTTGGTGTTACCGAGTAACCCTTAAAAGAAATGTGGGGCTTAAAGGGTTGTGAAGGACTTGTTCTTTATATATTCGATCTAGGAAATTTTCGTTTTTTTTTCCTGGTTCAACTTATAAGCTATTATTATTTTGTTACTTATATTTTTATTTTTTTTTCTTTTTTAAGGTAGTGTGATAAGGTATCACATGTGCTAACAACCAGTGTGTCAAGTGGCCATTGGTACCACAATAAGCACCACGATTGCTGACATTTGTTTGCAAACGAATCTACTTGAATATCGATTGAAAATAAAAAAAAAACCTGCAGTTACTAATCTCAATCCTTCAAGAAAAAATAAATATATTCGAGAAACTTCGTCGTTTGTTTACTATTTTTAAGCAACGTTTATTTTTTTGTTTTTATTTGCCAAACGCCAATAAAAATGAAGTAAACTATATGTTGATGTTAAATGAGACGACTCAGTTACATATATATGTATATATATATATATATATATATATATATATATATATATATATATATATATATATATATATATATATATATATATATACGGTCATAGTGTCATTTGAAGTCCACCAGCCTATTGTGGTAAATCGTAAAATGCTGGCTTAACAACGTTGAAGACATTTATAATTTCCTGGGGCGCTTTAGATGTGTCTTCGTATGTGTGTTTTTTTCCAGAAAAAAAAAGTTTTAAAATTCGTACAAAAAATATTATAAAAATTCGAAACTATGTATAGATCATTTGTACCCCTTAATTAATAAAACGTGAACACAAATACTTTTGCCGAAACTACGAGTGCTTTCTAACTTTGTCAATCGTGTTTTCATCATATTAAGGTAAATATATCTATATTAAAATCCCTGCTTTGATTGGTAAAAAAAAAGGTAATAAGATACCAATTTAAACAAAAAAAGTAATCGTTGATGAGTTGAAACCCTTTCCTTGAAATATAAAAAAGAAAAAAAACAGTTGCTTAAGAGTATTTGAGCTAGACCTGAGCGTTTATTGAGTAGTGCAACAAACGGGCTTTCTTAAAGAGGTAAGTCTTAATACTATACACAATTTTGTTAAAATTATATACCTTTTTGCAATTAGACTGCATTTTTATTTTTCGTTAAACATTTACTGAACTGCAAATAACGTTTTTTAAACATAAAGTTAGCTTTTTATAGTACTTGAGTGTATTGTTAACTTATTCCAGTAATGAACATAATGGTCCATCATTGAACACAAAATGCTCGATTTCTTTCTGTTTGGTTTTATCTGAGATCAGACTTGATAAAAATGTTTTAATTTTTGTTTGATAATTAGAACCAGTGTGGGCTCATTATTAGGGTACTTCTATTTTATGAAAATAGCTTCTAGAAGTAAGACTTACTTCTTAACAAAATCTGACAGAGCTAGTCTGCCGTGCTAAGCACAAAAGTCGTACCTGCACTTTTTTGCAAAATTGAGTTACCGCCACCATGTGGTTCTTTGGGGTGTATTTTACCCACATACAAAGTTTTATGGTCATTTGAGAGCTTGAAACTTTTTTGAAACTTTTCTGAAAAAGTATCATCCAAATCGAATACATGGAGGCGCAAAACTTAAAAGAGTTTTTTCTCAGTGTGAGCTCGACTGCATAGGTACATCAGAGCTATAGGTATATCAGAATTAAATAGTTCATATATACAGACCATGCTTTGTTTACAACTTGTTATTGTTTGATTATAAAATACTATAATGTTTCATAACTGTTTCGTAAAATATTTAAAGTGTATTAAAACATTCCGAAACATATTTGTGTGGCACGTCAACAATATTTTAAACTAAAAACACTGGTTAACAAAGATTTTGTTAAATGAAACATCTATCGTATTTCTAGAACACTTTTTGACGCTGATTTCAAATATCTAATCAGAATTTTCCCATCACCCAGTTTTGCGGAATCATGGGTTTTAAGTATTTATTTTTTCCGTGATTTCCTATATCACGTAATGACATAAACTCATTATTAACAATTAATTATTATTATAAAGGCAAGAAATCTGGAGATAGATAGTCAGGTGTGTTGTTACTACAGTGGTCAGTCTTAATGGCACGAATTTTCCCGATATAGGCCCCCTACATTGAATTATTTTTCGAGTTTTTATATTTGAATGCAAACATAAAGAATGTATAAATTTTTATTCTAAGTAAAATGCTTCAGTATACTGTATTAGCATTAACTCTGTAATGGCTATGTTCGTAGTTTAATCTAAAACATATGAGACTTGGTATTAACTCTTTGAAAACTAGTTAAAGGCTATTGCATGATTGAAACACGTTGCCTTCGTTATCATTAGTGTACTCAGTTAAAATAAAGAAAACTTATTAAGATTCGAAGGGTTTATTAGATTAAATTAGTACAACACATATCATGGGACTATTTTTCCTGGCCAAAAATAAAACTAAATAAATTTAATTTACTGTGGGGGATTTACACAATAATGCTTTCTTATCTGCCGATGGGATAGCAATGGCAAGAAGACTTTTTTTAAATAAAAGACTGGACCCTGTTATACCTACTGACCCTACACACTAAATTAGGCCTTTTTAAAAACTTCGAAACAGTAGTGCTGGATTTGAACACTTAAAATCAGAATTTCATCACGTTATTGATGTAAAGCTAAATAAACGCATCTTTGGAGGGCGTCCAATGTCCAAATCAGCAAATCCTTGCTGATTAATGCTACATTCTTAAAAAGGATGTCCCTGATGTCAAATAAAGAAAGAAATGAACAATAAGTTTTTTATTGTTATTGTTAACCGTGTATGTGATATGCGCATTTCTTCTAAACTTCAGTCGAACGTTACAAAAAATCGGTGGGCGATGAAGAAAAACTGTTTACATATTTGAATTCAACACACCATTTTTCACTAAGATCAGGTTTTATTTTGATCAGTTTAACAGAAAAGTTTTTTTTCTATTTTTGTAGGTCAAATCATAAATTATGTTGCGTATGAAATGTTACTACATTTTTAAGGCATTTTCGAAACAAAAACAGCAATGATATATTCTCCTAAAAAAGGTTAACATTTCGAGTCAAAACGGAATTTGAAAAAAAAAGAGGAAAACTTAACAGTGCTATATATATATATATATATATATATTTTTTTTAAGTGAAACATTCAACATAGACAGTATCGCAAGTTGGCGAATTTAATGTTCAGGTGTGGATTTGGAAGAACATACTCCTCTTAACCAGTAGCAGTTAGTGGTAGAGATTGCTTGGAATTCCATATTACTTGCAATGATTTACAATACTTGCACTTCCTCTATGTGTATATAAGGTAAATGTCCTAGCAATGGGCTAACTTAAGGACATTAGGCCAGTCGCAAATTTAAAGAGTTTTGGGATAAGATTATCTTTCCACCAGTTTAAATTTCAAGCATTTTCATTATTATGATTCATCAAAAAAATAAATGAATAAATAAATAAATAAAAGAAAAATAAATTAATCAACCTCTTTATGCTTCTATGCTCAAGTAATGGAAATTCTAAATTTCAGATGTACGAGTTATCATACACTTAAATTATGCCACTTAAATATGCTTGCTTGTTGAAAATAATAGCAACTAATTTACTATTAAGGGGAAAAAGGAAATAACGGAGAAGTTAACATGTTTTGACCCACCAAATAGAATGTCTGAAAAAAAAAAAGAAAATGCAAACTGTTTTCTTTTTAGAGTATGTCTTGGACTACCAAAAAATAAGGTTGTATGTATGAAAAACATCATTGAGATACGGAGGAAAAACTTTTTTTTTTTTTTTTTAACATGAACGAAGACTCCTCTTTTAACCCTAGTTGGTTAAAATGGGGGGGGGGGGGGGCTCTTACAAAAGAATGAATATTGACAGATTATTTGCAAAATTTATCAGGAATACTTAATAAAAAATTTAGAATACAACAAATGCTATTTTCCGTAATTAGAAACATATGGAAAAACTATTTAAAAAGCCTCTCTGCTTTTAAACAGCCAGTAAACTTCTATGTTCAAAACATGAAAAATTATTCAATAGTCAAATTTTCACTAAACAATTACTTTTGATTTGGGTGTAATTTTTATAAATTGTTATTATTTAATAACTTATTTATTTTGTTTGTTAATTGTGAGATTTTAAACAAAGAGTCCGTTGTCTTTTTCTATAAAAAGTTTGTTACATGCATTTATATACATATGTACACATTAGGGTGTGTAAAAGAAGACTTTTTTTATTTCTTTTTATTTCTATGATGGGTATTGCGGAAAAGGTGCCATTGAATGAGCAAAGTGCACATGAAAATTTTGAAATTTTTTGGTTAATTTCTTGATCTGCCGCAATTGCATTTAAGTTTGAAAAATGCAATTGTTTGAGATATTTAATAAATTATTTAAAAAATGTTATTCTTTTAATTTCGATAAATGGTAAGGCGGAAAATAGGCCTTTGGGGGCGTAAAATTCACCCAAAAAATTTGAGGTCTGTGGTATAATTTTTTCCTCCTCCACAAATGCGTAGAAATTTTGGCAATTTCCTGTTTTTTCCAACGCTTTTAATATATTTTTTCGAGATTTTAAAATGCTGTTCTCCCCGTATTTATCTTAAATAATTGCATTGTTTGTCACATATGATGCATTTTTGGATGTTTGGTGCTAATAAAAAACTTATTGCTTATAAATTTTAAAATCTAAAATATGCTATTAGGAAATTTGTGCAGCTATGCTAACTTTGCGCACAAAACCAAAAGAAAATCAGCCAAGAACTCACTGCAGAAAGGTTGAATTTCTAGAAAATGTCTGCCTAATTTCTCAACAGAGCATATCTACACTGTTTTAAGTAACAAAAATACTTTTCAAGTTGAGTTTTTGTATTTCAGTATTTTTACTCTTATTATAAATTTGCTATAACAAAAAGGCATTAAAGTCTGTTATGTCCATTTTTGGCTTCTCTCACCATCTTTATTCCTAGTTAACGCAGGAAGTCTGAAGGAGACTGTAGATTCTAAAATAGTTTGGGATACTAAGTTTAGTTACGTGACCAAAAACGCTTCGTTATTCCAGGTTTACTGATATTGGTTGATAACCCAATCGAATAGATCGTAGCAATCTCGAACTCTAAATTTTATTTTCTGAACCTTAAACTCTCGAATTTTTCTGTTCTTCTTCTTCCTATTATCATTTATTTATTTCTTGAATTGCTGCAATTTTTTCAACTAATTTTCATAACAATGTTTCGATATCTTGGTTTTCTTCAGCTACCATTCCTGAGGTTGCATTGTTGGGAATTCTCAGGATGACCTTGTTATTTATTTGTCCAAAATCTAAATCCCTTTGCGCTGCTGATCTTTTCATTAGGCGAATCATAAGGGGAGAACCATATTACGAGTAGTGCAAGATATCTTAAAGCTTCTATAGGTTTTAAGGCAATGGAGGGCAAGCTAAGAGCTCTGTAGGCATTTGTGAGCAACCTAGACTACGTATTAGGCTCTGTTTTGCTGTATTGAAACTCAGAAGAGCACAGTACAGTTGAAACAGTCGCACAACTATCTAGTACGTATTTTTGGATCCATGTTCCATTTTTCAATATTTTCCCTTTCTTTTGCTGACATAAAGTGACAGGAGTAGCCTAGAATGGTAGCATAAGTTGGTCTTCGCATCCCATCAGCTTAGGTCCAGTAGTTTATCTTATTATCAGGTGTCAGATTGGGAGCTCAATAGTATGAAAAACGCTCATTTTATCTTGCAGTTCTTTCTGTGTTTTTATTTATTTATTTTTCAACACCAGCAATGACATTTATTTTTTCAGTGTTCTAACGTTCACCCGACTGCTATTAGTTAAGGAATAACAACTATGTTCTTATTTCGAAATATTTACAAGTGATTAGGAGTGAGCTCTGTGTTGTTCCCAATGGTTTTTGACATAAGCCAAACAAAGAACTGTAATAATTTTTTAATAGCGGGTTTCAAATTTTAAAATTTATAAGCAATAAGTAGCTAATTTATTAGCACCAAACATCTAAAAATGCATCATATGTGACAAACAATGCAATTATTTAAAATAAATACGGGGAAAACAGCATTTTAACGTTTCTACAAAATTTATTAAAAACGTGGGGGAAAACAAGCAATTGTCAAAACTTCTACACATTTGTGGAAGCAGAAGAAACTATATCACCGACCTAAATTTTTTTGAGTGCATTTTATTCCCCCAATAGCACCTTTTCCGCCTTACCAATTATCGAAACTAAAAAAATAAATTTTTAAAATAATTTGCAAAAAATCTCAAAAAATTGCATTTTTTCCAAACTATAACGCAATAGCGGCAGATCAAGAAATTAACCAAAAAAATTTTCCTTTTTCGCAATACCCATCATTGAAATTTAAAAAAAAAGTCATTTTCGGCCCATGTTAATACAGATATGGACAGTTTTCTAGAAAAGTTTCATTTTGCATTCTAAACTTTTCACAAGAGGTGGAGGGAGTGAGGAATCTTTTAGATAGTCAAGAAATGTATTTATCTATTTTTTTTTCGAATTGCAAAAGCTCACAAAATGTCATTTATTTCAGGAATATAGAGGGTTTTTGTTTTTAATTTGACAAACTTTTTGAATGCATTTTTTTTTATAGTTTTCCTTGATTTTAGTTCATGGATCAATTAATTAATGCTTCATAAATTTTATTATTTAAAATCGAAACAAATATGATAAAAATGCTTGGGTAATGGTATTTTTTAAAATACTCGTCAGCAAATTTTTCAAATGAGTTTTGATTAAACTTACGGGAAAAAAAACATTCATAGTTTAAAGAATCAACTTTCAAAAAAAATGAAGCGTCTAAAATATAACGAGTAGATTCGGAGCCTATAGTATCATTTTGTCCTCACTCTATCTGTATCTTTCAGGCGCTCCTCACTTTTGTACTGAATGGTATAGACATTTTATCATCTTTCACCAAATAAAACAAAACCTGTCAGCTTTTGTTAAAATTCTATACATCATGACCAAAAGTTCACTTTTATTACAAACATAAAAATTACAAAGTAATTCATTAATGCTTGAAGTATTTTTTTCTATTTGCATTGATTTTAAATACACCTAACCAGTAGCTTAGAAAATTCTTACCTTACTAACAAAGTTATGATGGCTGCTTCTAAAGCTGAAAGTTATTTGAGCAATCAGTTGCATCTAGTTGTCACGAAATCCTGTAAACCATTTTAATAGTAATGAAGCTAAATACTGGGGACAAGTATTAACTATGAAATAAACATATTAGTGCATACAATCAAGAAAAAAAGAAACTTGATTTTAAACAAGGGTTTTAAAATATTGTCAAAATCTATTTAATAGATGAATTTATTATTATTTTTTTGCTGCAGTTAGGTAAACTATTAAAGTAAAGACAGAAATTCAGATTAGGGACAATAATTTATGGTAATGGTGTTTTAGTGCTTGTATTGAAGCTCCACATAAATGGTATATAGCACTGTTAAGTACCTATTATCTTGCTCGTTAAAAGGTACCATAATAACAAAATTAATGGAAAACACTTTTCTATGGTTACTGTGAGTCTGGAACAAGAAACATTACTTTCTTGGAGAATAACCCATGCATATAAAAGCACACATACGTTAAATGAAAATACATTGAAATTTGAAATTAAATGTTTCCACTAATTGAGGTTATAGATGTTGTCCTGTGTAAAAATGTACAGTTTCAGTGATGTAGCTCATAATATTTTGGCGCACAAGGAATTTATATTATCTTGCAGCTTCCATTATTGAAGTTAGTGTTTTCATGTGGGATATTGAACAAGAAAAAATATTTGAATAAAAAAAGCATTGGAGGGTAAATATTATAAAATTTTGAGGAGAATATTTTGTGCTAAGAATTTCAAAATTTTCAAATTTTACCGAGGGGGAAAAACGTATAATACGACCATTCTCATCTCCAGTTTGAACTCAACTGGTACTGCACATTGAATGGTTAAATTACATTTTATTGTTTTGATTTGATAATCGATCTATATAAATTTACCATTTAGGTCCACCAGTGATCTAGAGAGTAAATGAAAAATGTACAGCAACGGATGTTGAATTTCCAGATTCACTTTGGTATAATAGTCAAATGTTGACATGCATAATTGATACTGCACAGTAAAAACTTGAACTGAATTTCAGTTAGTTAAACACACTTGGAAATTTTGGCATTCCATCAATGGTTGAAGACATATTTTACCTTTCACTTGGATTTAAAGAAATTAAATGTTTATATATGTATATAGTGATTGCAAGCTGCTTTGAACTAACACATATAAAATAGTGAATCTGTTTTAGAATTAATAAATCAGAACAAAATGAATTTATCATAGAATGATCAAAGAAATGTCCAACAATTAAGAAAAACAAAATTATGATTTTTTTTCCTTTTGAAATACTGAAATTTTCAGTTGTCAATACATGATATAATTTAAAATTAAAATTAAAAAAAAAACGTTTTGGTCCGTCGGTTTTACAACATACTGAAAGCGATAATTCTAAAAGCGTGGAGAGGCTAAGGAGTTTGAATAAACATAAAATAGTAGTGAAGAGTATAATAGTAAGTTATTTTACTCCGCTTACAGAGCGATCTTTTTGGTAAAACAGTCGAATCTGTTTATCTCGACCCTGCTTATCTCGAAAACCTCTCTATGTCGAAATTATTCAATGTCCCTGCTTTTACAGCATAAATTTAATATTTTTTTCTCATTTTTATCTGGAATGATTTTTTAGGAAAACCTCTATATCTCGAATTTTTATGACACTCATTTTTAAATTTCATCTCCAGCCACCTTTATTAATGGTATAACTTGGAGCAAAAATCATCTTTTTCACAATCATTCAAAAACTATGTTCGGACTTAAAGGTATGCATTAAGTTGCTACCGATATGGTCATCACAATTAGTAAAACGTGGACTCGCATCATGCCCTAGCAGCATAAACTCATCGGCCGATGATCGGCCATTCATCGAAACCCGAAGAAATTCTCATCGGCCGATGATCGGATTCGAAGAGTTCTCATCGGGAATTGCTCCAATATGTCTCATCGGCCAAACAGAATCCAAGCAACAAAATCCGATGAGTTTTACTCGAAATACGATGAGATTTGGAGCAAGTTACGAGCAGTGCAGTCCCGTGCCGATAATTTAGGATCAATTTTGGTTGCTCGGCTTATTTTCATCGGGAAAGTCGATCGGAAGAATATCGCTTTGCGATGAAAAGTAGCTCATCGAAAACCGTGCTCGGATACTGATCGGAACGATGTCATCGTGTTCGATGATCGGCCGAGCAAAATCCGATGAGTTGATGCTACTTGGGTGTCGTACAGTAAAATATTCAACAATATCAATGCGAAACAATCTATTAAGTATTTGACTTTGTTCCAATTGCTTATCTTCGTAAATTTTATCACAACCTCTATCTCGAAACCTCCGTAGCTCGAATTTTTCTTCTGTCCCGTGAAATTCGAGATAGACCTGTTTGACTGTAATTTAACAACGTTATTGCACAGCTTTTTAATCAGAGAATAATTCCATTTGAAGACTAAGCTTAATGATTATAGAAACCATTATCGAAGTTACACACTTATACTGAAGTACTTGTGGTAAGTAAGGGATATTTTTGTTGCTATATATTCATGAAGTACCTGTTAGAATATTGCAAATGTTAATTGACTCCTCTACAGTAGTTAGTGATTTTTGCCTTGACATATTTGTATTTTGATTTTTCCGTAAACATTTATGTTACATTTGCAGTAAAGTAAAAATATTTCTTTTAGGTTACTCCTGCAGTTTTCTAAGAAACTTTTCTACAATAATAACAGTAAGACAGAAGAAAATTATGAGATATTGTACGATCATTTCATGGAAGAAAAGAAGCAACATTTGACTTGGTAATAGAAATGAAATTTCTGGAATGAAAAACGGGGACTTTTTTTATTGATTAACTTTTTTTCTTGAAAAAATTTCAGAATATAGCAAAATACTTTGCTAGCATATATTTTCAAAAATTATTCACAAGTACCCTCCAAGAAAATACTTTTTCTTATTTTACCCACTTTTCTTTCAAAATGTGCTACAGATTACCAAAATAAAATTTCTAGAGAAGTGCTATCACGAAATACATTTTTATCTTTTTACGTATTTTAAATTGAAAATTAATTTCCAATTTTTCCACTTAGAAAAATGGAATTTCTTTTAACTATTTCAGTATGCCACCAGTGTCCCCTATATACATTAGTCTCATAATTTACCCAAGTATTGATCTTCTCCAAAGACGAAACCCGAAGTATGTTTGCCCGATGTTAGAGTTTTTTCAAAAACTCCCAGATTCTCAAAGATCTTATTTGAATAATTCATCAAAGGAATGTACTGCATCCTTGCGCAACGATTTTAATTTGAGAATGTGGGAGATACATACATTTTGCTTAATTTAGCACCGTCCTTCTAACTTTTTTTACTGTTTGATTCAAGGACTCTGCAGACACCACACATCATATATCCAGCTTAGTCTTTGATGCATATGCCTACTCAAGCTTTAAAAAAAACTCTTGAGAGCGGATTGAACAAAAGCGTTTTAATTAAATAATCGATGCCAACTTGCAATGCTTTATTTGTGAATAGTTTTTGTACCAAATAAAAAGAGGCGACAAAGCGAGGAATGCGTTTTTGCAGTTGTAGAAAAAAAAAAAAAAAACATTGTAGCCATTCTTCGCTGATCCATTGAAGACTTTATTTACATTGACTTTCAGCGAACCGTTTTATATTCAGAGAAATTAAAAAGGGGGGAACTTTTTAAAGGCTTTCTGGAAAACCATTCCAGTTTAAAAGCAATGCGAATAAGCTAGTTTAGTACAAATATATCGTAGAAAAACTACTGATGGGAATCATCCGCTCGAGCCAATATTTACAGCGGTATTTTTTCATAACTGGTATTGTTTTTCTTTGTCTGGCTGTTTTTGAATAATGATTCTAGATAAACGATTTGCATAAAAATTATAAAAGAAAACGAAGACAGTATTACGTACACACACTTTTCTGTTTTAACTATTAAAATATAATTGTGAAATATAAAAAATGGTAGTTAGTCCAGAAAATGTTAACTATTGAACAAACAGGACTACATAGTTCAGTTTAAATTTTAAAAAATCAATGGCAAAAGCCCAGGGAAAAAATTGCTAGCAATCATTTTATTTGATTCTTGTGGAGCCCTATTCATAAAACAGTCCAAAGAAATATATGTAGTAATACATATCGCCATAAATTACTTCATTACTTATAAAACTATTCATATGTGTGTTGGTGATTAAATATAGGAACGATAAAAAAATTGTGAAAACGTAATATATTGCAGGCATAATTTAAGGCAATTAGATGATGCAACATAGTTTGTCTTGAGTTCTAAAGAGTACAATTATAAGGACCAAAGTAATATTTTAACTTCATACAATCCTAGACATAACGATTTTCAAATGAACAATGTCAGCTGTAGTGCGTTTATTGTACATAAATTAAAATGATAGAGCACAGCTCTTCGAACGTTCATAATTTCGAAAACTTTCAGAAAAGCTGAAGATACTAACAAACGAACAAGAAATACCTATTTTAGCAAGAAATACAACACTGATTTTTTCTTACGATTTCAAATGTAATGAGTGAAAACAAAACGAGAGCCTACGTACACATATTTCATTAAGTTATGTATAAACGAGAAAGTCGGACATAAAATAGGGATGTAATTATTTGCTTACTACCAGGATGTAAAATGAAATTATCAGTACTGGTGAAAATAAACTGATTTAAACTTGCTGCACCTGTCATGTGGAAGATTAATTAAAATATTTATGAATTTTCCTTTTGAAAAATTTTTGATAAGCAATTTAGGTGTTTTCATCTACGTCATAAAAGCTGTACTCTAGGTAAATAGAAACAACAAAGTTAATCTCTCCCCGCCCCCCTTTTTTTTGTTTTGGAAGATTAAATTTTGATGTAAATTACACGTTTGTGAGTATTTTACAACAGTTTTGCTTTTAATTTCCTTTTTTGTATTTTTTTTAATGACTTCAGATAATATTTGAAAATTCAGCGGGTCACTATCAACCTACGGGCCTCAGATGGTGTATTGGTCTTATAACACTTCTTGCTCATCGAAACTTATTGTGTCACAAATTTTATTTACAAGTTAACAGTCATTAAGTTTTCCACACCCAGTTACTCTCGGAATGTGCAGTTCTGTTGCCTTGGATACAATGTACACAATTTATCCATAGAAAACGAAATAGCCGAAAATGAATTATTGAAATTCGTTTCCTTCTAACCCTACTGACCCTATATCGGGAAAATTAACAACTCCTACCAGTGGCGCATTTAGAATTGTTTCCTGGGAGAGATTAAGTGGCCCTCTTTCGGAAAGTGTTCAAATTTAAAGTCCTAGAGAAAAATAAACTTGGTGAAGTTAAAAAGGAGGTTGGGAGCGATCTCTCAGCAAATTTCCAGAAATCAGTCAAAAAATGAGATTTTAAGCAGCTTGGTTTTAAAGCAAAAAGTTACCCCCCCCCCCCCCCGTCAAACCAGGGCTAAGGCAGAAACATGCAATACAACGCCAACTCGGTTATTCCACCCAAGCCCGGAATTTTTGTGCTTGTTAGCACAAAAGTATCCCCATATTATAGGCTCCACAAAAAGCCCTTGAAGTATCCCCATAATAAGTATACGAACTAAAATACTTACTAAGAATTTTAAATTTAATAATTCTAGTAGTGAAAAATAATTGCAAGGTAAAATAATTTTTAAAACAAACATCTCATTCATGATTTTAAAATGCAAAAAATACATCTAAACATATGAAGCTAAAATCAAACAGTCCAAGAATGTGAGTATCATCATTTCGATACTAAATACTGAAGCAATAGTATACGGAATACTTGATTTTCGTAACTGAAGGGATTCAGTTCAACAATCTTCACGATAAGTTCATCGAACCACTGCACAAGGTGTTGCAGTAACGTGTGAACAGGATGTAGAGCGATTCCATCACCGCGCGTTGTTCGGTACATCAACCCTTTCCCAGTCGCTATTTTTTTTTATTCATTTTAAGATGGTAACAGAGTTTCAAAAGCTTTCTTTAGGTGGTTAACACCAAAGGGTTAACTTTATGGGTTGATTTAAAAGCAAAGCTCAATTGAAATCATATTCTTTAACTTAGGTTACGAAGATTTCTGAAATTATTAGTTTTTTCTTGTTCCAGATATTGTCATCGCTCGTTGTCAAATTAATTTGTGCTATCAATGTACTTCATTTTTCTTTTTGCCATGATTTGAACTTTAAAGCCCGGACTAGATTTAAAAAGTTGAATTTGTAATTTCACACCAGCTTAGCAAGGACGGTTAAATAAACATATTTGTGAATTACTTCATTCCAAAATGCAGCAGCATTTTACCAAAGTTTACCAATTTATTGGTGAATCGATTAATAAAGACTTCAGACTGTGTCTTTTTGTACTCTAATCTAGAAAATTATGACTGAAATGCAAGATAATTGCGTACCTGGAGAAATTATGATTATTAGCCGAACTGGCCAGTGGCATTCCTAATATTAGCCACATACAAAGGTTTAGCCTTCGCAGGCATTGCTCGTCCAAGTACTCACGAAATCCTCTCAATATACTCTGAACCCATTTTCATGATGGGACTTCTTCCAAGGAGAATGAGGATTTCATGGAGAAAAATTTAAGTTAGAAAAATATCACTTGACGGATTGAACTCGTTGAGGGTCAGTTGTTGCTCGTATTAAACTTTTGCACGCTGAAAAACTGCTTTACTTTTTCGTACGCTCAGCCGTCTCTCTACTACTTACTACTACCAACATTAGATGCTCGCAGGACATAGATTTTTTTTTAATTAAAGTTTGCGGTCTAAAACTCAAAGCTAATCAACAGAGAATTAAATTTCATTTTACATAATAATTGAATGCAAATGGTTTTAATTTCATCATGATAGGGCACATTCAGATGCAACAGCAAAAAAACTATATTTTTAGTAATTATTCTCTACTAGTGTCATCAAAAAGGCAAAAATGTCCTGCTTAGTTTTAGTCAGTCATGCATTAACCTTTGTTTCTAATAAAATTCTTTTGCCACTATACAAAATTCTTTTTAAAACGAAATATCATATTTGTCTTGCATAAAGCGTGGAGCTGTCGGTCAATTGCCTTTTATTTGATAAATGTTGAGACCTTCAGAAGTTTTTAAATCATGTTTGGAACAATAAGTCTCGCAATTTGTAAGTCTCGCAAAAAGTACTTTTTCTGCGTTGCCAATTTTTTACGAAACTGACTTCTTTGAAATCAAAAAATATTTCCATCTTCCATCATATTGAAAAATACGAATATTGGTTGAAAAATGTCACTTTCTATTTCGCTTGTTGCGCAAAGCTAACAGTTGATAGAAAATTTCACATAAAGTGACCTCTTTTACCCCACCTGACCCTCTCTAATTGTTTTTTATTTACGTATTTTTATTATTTGAAAAAGAAAACCAATGGTATCACTGAGCCTAATTTGTCTACGGCAAGTTAGCTAAGCTACACATGACGGTACTAAGCCGCGTGAAAATACCAGGTACAATTCTAAAAACTGAGTTACGCTGAAAAGAGGAAGAACATTCATTTTCTTGAAACTTTCTGGCCAGTGGCTCTGTCTTACTTCCACAGTCAGTGACTTCTCAGTATACTACAATTCCAAAAAATAAAATTCCATTCTAAAGTATATCTCCCAAGTTGAGCCTACTTCTGGTTATTCATCGCACAAAAAATCTTATCGTAATCGTAAAAAGAGCTAATGTATTAAAAGCCAGTATGTTGAAATTTAGACAAGGTGTGGCAGAGACGTTTTTTGACTTTCCTCATTTTTTATATGTGAAATTAGGTTATAAGAAGCAAACATTGTGAAGTTTTTAGCCCCCAAAAATTTTGTTCGCTCGGTAAAAATTCCCAAAGTTTGATGTTTTGCAGCGCTTTTTTGGTAAAATGACTGAAAGCCTCATTTTAGTGGGCTGTAGTTTTCTTACAGAAACATCACCTCAAAATTGATTGTACAATATTTGGTTATGAAGAACCAATAGATATTTGGGTTGAGGGTTGTTACTTTCTTTTGTTAAGAGGCCGCAAAGTATGGTTTATAGTCAATTTTTGTTCCACTTTAAAATACGTTATTTCCCCCCAAAAACAAGAGATGTTTTTAACATATACTGAAAATTTATACTATGAAGAGAATATAAGGTACGAAAATTGTTTAATATTTTATTGCTTTGAAGAGAAAAACCACTTACATATTTTTCAAATTTTCAAAAATTGTGGTTTTTTTTTTATCGCATTTAACTCAAAACAGCAATTTTAGAAAAAATAACTTTAATGGATTATGAAAATTACAGATGTGTAGATTAACATAAAAAAAAGAAGCGTGTGGTCTCTTCTAGTTTCCAAGAAAATATTATATTTTTTTTTTTAGCTCATTTCAATGCTTTTTTTCTCATAGTGAAATGTGTCCATGAAGTAGGTCAGATCTGCTGAAACTTCAAGTATATAATAATGATGCATATAAATCTGTATAGAGAAAGAAGAAAAGACTAAAAACACTTCATTTTGTCTAAATTTTTACAATTTTTAGTTGTTTAATTGCAATAGACTCGAAAAACGATCACTACTAAAAGAACTATTGAATGTACATATTACTAGCTTTGAAATATTAGAAAAAGTCAATTCGAATATTCAGAGGCGTTTTAATGGGATGTCAGTGACCTGCTGAAAATTTTCATATTCAAAAAATTTTGCTGACGATTCGGAAAATTTGGAAACAATATTACAACGTTGAAATTTTTTATTTATTTATTTTTTACATATTGTTATTATTTTGTTTATGTTATATGATACCTGCATATGTGTAAAGCAACGTAAAAAAGAAAGCTACCTGGGGTCTCTTCTAGATTTAAAGTGAAAAAAATATTGTAGGTCATTTAAATACGTTTTTTCGTTGTAAAATGCGTCTAGTATGTAGATCAGATCTGCTAAAATTTAAAGGATAGAATAATAATGTATATGTGTGTGTATGTAGAGAAAGAAAGACTCACAATACTTAATTTTATCTGAATTTTTAGAACTTTTAGCTTTTTGTTGCAATTAACTCAAAAAACGATAAATCATTACTGAGGGAATTATCAAATTTACATATTACTATCTAGCAATGACTCAAAATATTGGAAAAAGAAAATACTGTGAGGTATTTTCAGAATCTCACCAATGGGAGGTCAAAGGAAGTCACTGTGACCTCCTGAAAAATTTCATGTTTGGAAAAAAAATTCGGAAGATTCAGTAACTTTGGAAACAAAATTATAACACTGATATTTTCTGCTTATTTAATTTTTATATATGAGCTTGATCGTCTTTTATCATTCAGAAAAAATAAGCAATTCCTTTGGGAAATTAAGAACATCTTCTTGAGAAATATTAGATACTGATGAACACGCGAGCTTAATTTTTTACAAAATACGATCAAGCACACATAGGGGAAGGGTGGGTATATTGGCCACTGCGGGCAAAGTGGCCACTTGAAGTTTTCCTCCCTATATAGTGCTGCAGCCCAGCTGCAATCGACTCAACTACTCGCCCGGCAGCCGTTGTTGGTATGTTACAGTTTGGTGCCGCTCAGACGCAAACTCACAGATATATCTCAAATTTTTCACTTTTTCAACCCTCTGATGTTAGGTAAGTGCATCACATGTTCCGCTTTAGTTTATTGTAGGACTAGGTGAAGTAAATTTTACATCAATGGTGCAAAACACCATGTTTCTAGCTTTGAATTAATATGTCTTAACAGTAGATACAGCAACGGGTTGTACGTGAAATATTGTTCTTTCAAAAATGGCGCGCTAGAGGGCAAAGTGGCCACAGCCGTGGCCACTTCAATTGTTCGATTCGAAACGTCGATTGTTTTTTCTGTGGTGAACGTTACTCGAAATCTAAGGACAACGAAGGCTGGATTAGATGTTCTGGGTGCCTCAAACGGTCTCACGAAGCCTGCACAGGAGCCGAAGAGGAGGACAATGAGTTCATTTGTGATTTATGTAAATACCAGTGATTTCACAACTTCACATACTTTTAGTAATGCTTATTTTTGATTAAAAACCCTAATACAATTGTTCTGAGTTCTGAAGTTAAATGCGTTTCATTTTTTCCATACTATCAAAATCTATTAAGGCAGTGGCCACTTTGCCCTACCTAGTGGGGCAAAGTGGCAACTTTGACAGCTTTTGGTAAAGTAAAAATTTTGTACAAATAAAGTTTAAAAATCTAGTTGTTTATATTTTTTAATCAGGCCAACGTAACCATACTAAATGTTGAAGGGATTTATTAAACGTTTCAATAAAGTTTAGGGGAGGAAAAAAAATGGATGTTCCTTAGGGTGGTCGCTATGCCCACCCCTACAAAAAATGTATCATTAAAAAAATCTCAATGTTGTAATATTGTTTCTAAATTGCCAATTCGTCAGCAAAATTTTTCGAATATGAAATTTTTCGGGAGGTCGCTGTGACCTCCCACTAGATTACATCTGAAGAGACCTCACTGAATTTTCTTTTATCAATATTTCAAAGCTAGTAATGTGCACATTCAATAGTTCTCTTAGTAATGAGTTATCGTTTTTTTTTTTTTTTTTTTTGAGTTAATTGCATATAAAAAAAAAACTAAAGATTGTAAAAATTTAGACAAAATTAACTGTTTTTAGTCTTTTTCTTTCTCTTTACAAACTTATATACATCATTACTATGTACTTAAAGTTTTAGTAGAGCTGACTTACTTGATGGAAACATTTTACTATAGGAAAAATGCATTAAAATGAGCTACAAAAAAAAAACTTTCTTGAAAACTAGAAGAGATCCCACGCTTCTCTTTTTTACGTTAGTCTATATATCTGTAGGTTTCATAATCCATAAAAGTTATTTTTTCTGGGGTTGCTGTTTTGAGTTAAATGCGATTATAAAACCATAAATTTTAGAAATTTGAAAAATATCAAACTTTTTTTCTCTTCAAAGCAATGAAATATTTAACAGTTTTCGTACCTCATATTCTCTTCATAGTATACATTTTCAGAAACAGTTTAAAAAATCTCGGGGGGTTACTTTTTCGGGAAATAACGCAGTTTAAAGTCGAGCAAAAATGGACTAAAAACCATACTTTGCGGACAGCATAACTAAAGAAAGCAACAACCCCCAACCCAAATAACTATGGGGTCCTCATAACCAGACACTGTACAATCAATAAATGTAAACATAACCTTGAGGTGAAGTTTCTGTACAAAACTACAGCGCACTTAGATGCCTCTTTCAGTCGCTTTTTTCAAAAAAATGCTGCAAAACATCAAACTGTGGGAATTTTTACCGAGCGAACAAATTTTTTGGTGGGCTAAAAATTTGTTCATGACCTACTTTCACATATAAAAAAATGAGAAAAATTAAAAAATGTTACTGTCAAAATTTTTCTTTTTTGTCTGATTTTCAAAATAATGGCTCTTATGTAGGCTATGGTGGGTGAATTAGTCATAAATTCCAGGTTTTTCAACTCAACTTTTCTTAAGTTCTAATAAACAAAATTTCAGGTAGAGAAGTTTAAAGAAATGCTCAGATTGAAAAATATTTCATTCGCATACAAAACGACTTTTTTCACTAACTGAAATATTGACAGAAATATAACTTTAAAAAAAAGCTTAATCACTGTTGTTGTTGTCGTGTAAAAATGTATTAACCACTATCAATACAGGGATGCCATGGCCTTGAGAGATTGGACTTCTTTATTAACATATACACTAGGTGGCCAAAAGTATCCGGACACTTTCAAAAATTCACATTTTTACATATAGCT